>JAYECN010584296.1:0-114210 GCA_035222435.1 Microcambeva ribeirae
GTGCAGGACCTTGCACTTGTCTTTGTTGAATTTCATAAGATTTCTCATTGCCCAGCTATCCAGTCTGTCCAGGTCCCATTGGATGGCAGCGCAGCCCTCTGGGCTGTCAGCTACTCCTCCCGGTTTGGTATCATCAGTTGATAATTCATCTAACTTGAAAAAAGCAGCATAAAGGCTTCTCAGCAATTATTTAAGAGTACATTGCTGAGTTCAGCCTTTATTCAAAGTAAGCAGTGGTTCTGAAGTTTGTGTTTTGTAGAAGCAGTGAAAAGAGCATAAACATAAACTAAGCATAACATTTTTAATATTAAAAAAAGTTTCGAATCTGAATTCTTTTTAGCTCTTGTGTAAAAAACAAAAAAAAAAAAAAAAGAAAAAGAAAAAGTTTGCCAATCATCTCTCCAGCATTTAAAAAGAAGAAAACTTTACTAAAAACCTCACTAAATGACCAACAAAAAGGCACCAAATTCATTATAAGTCCTTTTTTAATGTAAGTTGACTCTGTTTACATCCTCAAAAGAAAAACAGGAAGAAATAAGCACAGGGAAATATATCAATTCACACTAACAGCTTAAGCTTCCAAGTGTGTACTCAAATAGTTATCTGTGGAGAATCCCTAAGAGAGTCTGCAAGTTGTACACATGGGTGCATTTTTTTATTTTTTTATGACATTGGCTTGCATATCTGTGCAATTTAAAACATTATTTAAGTATTAGCTCTATACAGAGTGGTTACAGCTCTTTATGGTAGTTAATGGGTCTGAATATGCACCCCATCCCTGCTCTGTTGTGGAATATAAGCTGCTGTTCATTGCGTTGTTCCAAAGGCTTTTCCCTCTTCCCCTTGTTCTTGGATTCCTGGAAGTAAGCCTGGACACTTGGCCTACATGGGAACACATCCTGCCTGGAATAATCTTTGTATTTCAAGTGGATTTTCCATTTTTATAGATTTTTCTTCCTTTAAAGAAGATAAAAGTCTTTGGTCTAGTTGTCCAAGTAGAGAGACTGCCATTCCTTCCAAAAGAAACAGAGATAGTTGGAAGAACCTAGTTTAAGCACTGCAATCCTTATATACATCACTGGAAAATGTCTAATTCAGGAACTGGTAAAAGCGCAGTCCTCACTTGCCTTAAAGCCTGTAGTCCTATTTAATGTGCAGTGAAAGAGAAGACCCTGTGTCTGGGGTAGCTATTTCAGAAATGTATTGCAATATATGGAACATCTCTCTGTTGCTGGACTTCATTTTTAGAGTAATGATTTTTTTAATGTCTTTAAAACAATGTCTGTGTCTTAAAGTAACTAAATAATTCAAGTTTTAGAACAAAATGAGCACACAAAGCATAAATGAGACTTCTGGAATAACAGACAATAAAAATCTATCTATTATGAATAGACACAGTCTGTGTGCAGACAAAAAATAGATTTAAAAATTGTCTTTTGCAACACAGTTGATATAATAGTAACATCTAGTAAATATAGTTTTAGAGTCTCAGTGTCCCCACTCCCAATCTCAGATTGAGCATGGTGTTTTTTCTAAAAAGAGTATTACACAGACCTTTTTTACCAGACACAAGTAACTTATTTGTTGAATGTCACAAAGGAAACCAAGAGAAAATCCAAAGAAAAGCTCAGTTTTAACTCCATTACTTGTCTGCAGCAATTCAGGCATAATTTTGAGCAGAGATTAAAAGGTTTGCTCGGGTAAAAAGGTGTGAAGAATACTGCCAAGAAAATAAAAAAGCAATTGTTATTGCTAGAAAAATGACTATTGCTAGAAATAGAAAAAAGTCAGCATAACTTAGAAAAAAATTAAATATATAAAATGCTTGAATAGGTACTGTATTTTTGTTTGTTGGTTTTACAAATCATGTTAATTAATAGCTGGCATGAGGAATATTTAGCCATTTTCAAGCAACAGTAGACAAAATAAAAGCTGTTCAGTTGATGAATGAATATCCTTAGAAAGAAACCAAGCCATAAGCCTCTAATAGCCTCTAATTTTATCTCTAATAGACGTAAAATATGTTTTAACCCAGACAGTGGATGCAAAAGACATAGCTAAAAAATAGAAGTATAAAAGCTGAAAATGTATGAAAGAAGTGACCACAGCTCTTTCAAAGTAGGAAATATCATGGAGAGTGTGGAAGTGAAAAGTTTTTGTAAAAACATTTTATTTTACAAAATGAGGAGGATAGAGCACACATGCAAGAGATCTAAAGAAATAAACTAGATAAACTACTTCCAAGCCTTTGAAAATTTAAAGGATGCACTTATGTACTCAAAATATTTTGCCAAATTTTCTGCGTACATGAAGGAGGAGCAATTTTTTGCCTTTTTTTTTTTTTTTTTTCCTAGGATTTACCCCAAGGTGATGACAGGAATTGTAGTGATCCTACAATTCCCTTTGGGCATCTGTGTTGATGGTACACAAGGACCTCTATGAAGCCCAAGACCAGAAGCAGAATTATGCATCTGACTGCTTCTGAATTCATGATAGTGAGTCAGGACAATGTTCCTGCACTGCACAGATTTAACAGCCTTTACCACAAACTTGTTAGAAGCTACGTTATGCCAGGTCTGTAATTGAAGGTATATCATTTGTTCAAACTTACACATTTTGATCAGGGCAGACAGTACAACATTTAGGGTGATCATTGTCTCTTTTTTTTTTTTTTTTTTTTTCCTCTCGTGTCTCCTTTGCAACCCTCATAGAAGAACAAAAGCTTAGTTATAAATGTAGTCGGAATTTTGGATATCTCTTGTCCGTGAAAAATCAGGCCAGTGCTGCATACTCATATGCACACTGAAAAAACAGCTATGCAAATGACTGTATATGTGATAATGTGCGGCTCCACATCAATTAATGTTAAATGGCAGTAAGATATAGCACCACTAATGCTCCTTTTATTGGCCATGGTAAATGAGTAGTTTTAAAAAACAAGCCTTAATGCCTGTTATGAAATTCAAGAAAAGTTTATTTGGGCTGTTACAGATACTTGAATTTATGCTCTGATATGAGAAATGGCAAGTAAGCAAGTATGCACAATTTGCAGTGATTCTAAAGTAGCAAAAAATACTTTTGTCAGCTCTGCTTGAGCCACTGCTTACATAGCACAAACTCCAGGTTTCATTTTTTTCAACCACCACCTGTTTCATATTTACATTTTATCACTTGTACTTAATCTTACTTATGATTCTGGTTTTCAGCTGTAGTTTTAGCATGAGCAAAGGCAGTGGTGGCCAGACACCCTTAGTCTGGTATCTGAAAGCTTTGATTTGTGGACATTCATCTCTCTGTGCACTAGTTACTGAAATAGAGATCTAGTATAACTTCTTTTAACCAGGGGAACTCTAGATCCCTTTGCAGAAATGTCAATGTAAATACTTCCAAAATGTCCAACAAACAAACAAAAAAAACAATAATTGCAAAGACAATGGTGGAATATAAAGCTGCACAGGAATTTATATTACTTTGGCTCATGTTAGTAACTTGTTAATTTCCAAAACTTCTATGCTTCCTCCACAAGCAGCATAATCATCATGAGTAGCAATGAGAGTATTGATGATCTTTAAGTTAAACTAAGAAATAAACAAGTGCAGTTTATGAAAAAAAAAAGTCAATTTTATTCAGCACACAGAAATTACTCCTGTTGTCAGCAGGATGAAAATTTACTACCCCAGGAAGTCATAAAGACTCTGATGCATTCCTACACAACATGACGTGCACTGCGTTTCAGTAAGACTGTCCTTTCCCGCAGCTTTCCTCCTCTCGCTGTACCTCCCTCCATTAGTGCTTACATCTGTGCCACACTATCTGCAGCTTTCACACAATGCAGAGCAGGACTAAGATAACATCAGCACTATTTATGATTATTTTGAACACGGATGATATTCTCTACCTGTTTTGGTTGAGGGACTATTACATTTGTTTTATAGAATGCTTTTCAAAGTACTTTCAGCATGACTATTTCTCCAATGCTCAGATGCTCTCAGTCAATGCAACAGCTTCAAAACTTTGCTGTGTCTCTTAGGAAGAGTGGAACAAAGCTACGAAAAGGGAGTTTAGCTGCATTTACCCATGCCCATCACTGACTCTTACTGTGAAGCAGAACAAGAGAAAATGCACCATCAGATTAGAAAGATATCTGATATGTCTTACCCTTTTCTTGAAGCAGAGCATCTTCTGTTTCCTCTGAGCATTTTATGGCATACAGACAAACTTTAGGATAACTTCAGCTGCTCAGCTAATGTACAAAGTAATCTGTTTCTTCTCCTCTGGGGGTCACCTTTGTGGGAACCGAAACCAAGAATGGATATGGATTGTGGTGCTGAAAATGTTAATCCAGTGGCAGATACTTAACACGAAGAGATAGTCCAGAAAATATTTTTGAGTAGACAACTCAAGATTCGCTAAGGGCTTGTGATCTTGGCACAGAATTCAGTACTGATGCTCGAACAAAAGCCGGAATTACCTGACTACCTGTTATGTAACCTTAATGACGGAACGTGAAGAGTATGGTGGACTCCATCAGTGCAACTCTTCAACAGTATTACTTGCTGAGATATTTGGCTCTCCAGGCCACTGTTTTGAGTCTTTCAGGGAAAAAAAAAAAAAAAAAAAAAGACCAACATGTGGATCAACACTTGAAGACAGAAAAAAATATCGTTCCTATTTCTGGTCCCATGGCCATTCTATATCACCTTACTGTAAACTCATGCAAAGGGAGGAGTCAAAATGCCAGAGGGGAAAAAAAAAGAAAAAAAAAACCACAAAGATATACAGAAAACTATTCTGAAAACATGAAGTACAGTCATCTCTTTCCTTTCTTCCGAGTCAGATGAATGCTACATTTTGGGAATTCTTTCCATTCTGACAGATCAAACATGGAGATTAGTTAGTGATCTTTTTGAATGGCCTGTATAGAGGAATTTCATTCAAGGTTTCAAAAGATCAGGGCAGAGTGTTCTGGCATGACACTTCATCAAAAGCAATTATAGAATTATAGATTAAACAAATAGTAACTCAGTATTTTTTTTTTCTCTCCATTTACTACAGAAATGCATGTTTATTCAGTGAATCCTTCTCTTCTGCCCATTGATTGTTCAACGTGTCTTGTAAGCATTGTTTATTTTGCTCATTGTTTAATCAATACAATCACAAGTCAGGCACAAGTCCACTATAACTAGCAGGCAAAAGGTAAGTGAGAAAAATCTCTTGTATGTACCCCTTTTTAGATTGGTAGTGCTGTCCGGTGTATTTTAGAAAACAGTTGTACTTCCTCTTCCAAAGTCAATATTCATTCACGCATAAATGAATTTACTAACTTTCTCTGTTCTGCATTCTCTGGTTTCTGAAACTCTTTGAATATTTACCCATTTGTAATTTCTTTAATCAATGCTTTATTGTATAGATATAAGATAAATATCATATTGTATATCTACAAGCACAATCCATGACTGTATTCTGAGTACATATAGTATGAGCTGAGTGTCCAACTTTTCTCTTTCACCAATCCTATATCAGTTATGTCTGAAAAGAGGAGGAAAAAAAATTGTAAGTCTGTTCACCAGACTTGTAACCATTTAATTAGTAATTAGTATTTACTTTGATCGGATTTGCCTATTGCATATTATATCCTTTGCTCTGGAAAACAACCGCAGTAGTGGGAAAAAAAAAAATATAGATCCTTTCCATCTCCAGCATATAAATAATCTGATACATAAAATCTATCCTTTTTTTTATTTATTAGTTTATTTTCCCACCAACAGATCATCACACTTCACATTATTTCATTTGTGGACAAATTTCATATAAGTCTTTTTTCTCATTTTATCACAAAACATGGCACTTCCATTTCTAATTTGAGATTTAATGTGGTAATTTTTTCTTCATGTATGCCATCTTTTCCTTCAAGCAAGGAAAACTGCAGCAGTAGCCATGAAATCACCAAATAACTCTATACTAGCATCCTCCTGTTTTGGGATTGTCAAACTTTACATTATTTTATTGCACTAAAATTTAAAAATGAGTCATGAGAAGTATCAAAGTAAACTTGCAGCTTTTATTCAAACTATTATTCCTGTGAATACTTTTACACTATTCTTTCAGCTCTCTTCACACACTATTTTTTCCTCTGTTGCCAAGTGAATAGTTTGTAATCTGAAATTGTTTCCCATGTTATCAGATTGATTCTGGAATGTATTTAATTTTCTTGGCTAAGATAACATCATGACCATCACTTGTTATCATCTTGTATTCAGGTTTTATCTCAGACTCCCAAAGTGTTAAATCAAGGTTTTGAAATTTAGTACCCACTGCAGACAGTATAACGTGATCTAACAATCCAAGAAGTAAAATATTAAAAAGTTAAATATGACTAGAGATGGTGCTTCAAACTTGTAGCTCTTAAAGAATAACAGAAATAATCTCTGCTGTACAAATAAAATTACATACAAAACAGTGAAAGAATCTTAAAGCTTAAGTTAGTATTTTGACACTAGATTGTCAGATTTTCCTAGGTCTGCATATCCAAAAGTTACTACAACAACAACAAAAACCCTGCATAATACTGCCAGAGAATAATTGTATCATTGTATCAAGGCCCCATTAGCAATGATGATCTGTGTATACTAGATTTAACTCATGCTGCTTTCAGCAGAATGTATTGGGTTGTATTTACATTTGTGAATCTAGGTTAGCATCAAAAAATGCATTACAAGTCAGAGCAGAAGTCATGGGTTTGAGAAACCTTTACACAGTGAGGTCAACCTGTGATTAAGAGTTTCTGCAGTTGTGTGTACAGGCATAAAGACATCCTGAAAACTGTCTTCCCCTCTCCTCTTCACAGAAGATCCTTTAGATTTTCCTCCTTTCCTCATTGGAAAAGCATTTTGTATTCATTTAACAAACCTAGTTGTTTTTTGTTTTTTATTCTGGCAACACTCATCTTTGCTTAGCACCACAAATTATCTCTAAAATAGTTGCCTTTTATTAGATTTTGTTGTCTCAAATAGATTTATTTTGCCTTGTTTCATGTTTGTGATATCAATGGCAGCGTAATAAAAGAAATCCACTTTACAGGCTTCCTTGCCCCTACGCTCAAAATACTCAGGAGTACATGGTAACATATGGCAATATTCTCTCCTACCGCATTATTTTGTGAGATAAAAAGGGAAGAAAGTTATACTTATGTTGTCCATATAAAAACATTACAATTAAACAGAGAAATTGGTCTTCGGTTCATCTAATTTTTTATGTCATCAAACACTAATAGGCAGATACATAGTCATGTAAGCTCTGTATATTCACATGCATATATATGCATACATACGATAGTCTTGTTCAATGCTATTCTACAGTGTGATTATTTTCTTATATTTATTGAAATATTTGATTATTTTACAAACACATGTATCTATGAAACTGAGAAAAATGTGATTAGAATAATGGACTGCTCTAAGTTTCATACCCGCGTTATATCTTACCGTTTGTAAAAGAATGATAAAAAAGGATATTTGGTTGTACTCTAGTATTATATTCAGTCTCACTTTCATAAAGATTCAAGGAATGTCTGCTTTGTAAAAAGTTATCTTGCAAGATGTAACAAATTATTTTCATTAAGTCATATTTTCTTCCTAATATCTTTCTAGTCTCATCATTATTAGCTAAAACAATGAAGTTATTCTTTTCTGAAATGCATTTGGTGCAGATATCCAGTTAAGTGCAAACTACCCTGCTATCAGGAGGAAAAAAAAAAAATCAAAGAATTTTGATACAGGTGATAGGGATCATTCATAAACAAATACATAGAAAACACCCCCCTAAAAACTGAAAAAAGTGTATTAATGGACTATACTGCTTGCACAGCTTTACAGCTCTACAAATCATATTACTATGGAGTACTGAATAATTCCACAACAGTACTGAATGCCATTACACAGCCTTCATTACTGGATTATTGGTCCATTAAAGCCATCAACACATTGTTCCTGAATAATCAACACAATGATGAGCCACTGCCCTGAAACATAATGAAGTGTATATGCCCTGCAGCAATAATAAAATCACAAATTAATGAATACTAATATAACAAAGTGCTAAGTGGAGTTGACAACAATCAGTAAAAAGACTGACATGTCTGTTTAGTATTCCTAAAGCAATGAATGATAAAGTAGGTGAGGAATTTATGTTAAATATTCCATATGTAAGTGAAAATGCAAAGAAGGGGAAAGTCTTTTGTGGTATCTATTGTCCCATCACGCAGCTGCAGCAAAGCTGTGTCTATATTCTAGATGGCTGCATAACGAATTGTTTTCTTGCATGGCTTACAGATTTTTTTTTTCTTGTTTATTAATATAAATGAGTACAGGATTCACAGAACTCTTATACCAAAAATTCTGGAAACAGAAGTTCTATATTGCCCCAGAGAACAAATACTGCAGAGTCATTAATACTGCACATTTTTTTTATATCAGTCTGCTAAAAAGCCTTCAACTCCAAAGTGAAAAGATCTCCCTCTAGGAAAGGAAGAATAGCTGATTTTTTCGTGCTCATTCAGTTCTTCTCTCTCTCTCTCTCTTTATTCTTTTTTTTTTCCCTGAGATTGCTAACAGAGATGCCAATTAATTTGAACTATGATAGATTTTGTGATGTGTCTTGAGATCATTATTTTGTTTCATATTGGTCACTGAGCCACTGTTGGCTAGTAACACATTCAAGAAACTTCAGATTTGTACAGTTCACCCAGCAAGTTCTCATTCTTTTTTTAAAGGAAATTATTAAATTATCTTTCTTTTCAGATAAAAATTGGATTCTACCCTGGAAGATATGCTTTGGCTGAAATGCAAGTTACTGAACTCAGTTCAGGGACAGTGGGGTGAGATGTGATGACCTATGGCAAGTGATCTGAGTACATGATCAGATTGTCCCTTCAGCCTATAAAGTCTGTCAGTGTTAGGAAATTTCAGCTGAGGTACTCTCAGTTTTTGAGGGTGAACTCTGCACAGTTGTGTGAGAGTTCTCCGTAGGAGTATTTGCTCATTAGCAAGTACTTGGTGAGCTTCCCAAAGAACTCATCTTGCAGTTGTGAGAGAATACCCCAAAACACCTACTTATTGTTCAGGTTATACTGATAAAAATGAGATCTCCAACTGGAAGGCTTCCCACCATAACAATGGAGAATCTATTCATTCATCGTGATCTTTGAAAGTAGTTTTTATCAGCTTAAAATTTTATTTCAGTCTCTTTATATAGGGAGAGGGGGAGATGAGGAAGGGTATCAGCTGTTAGATGATTTTCCTAAAGAAATAGCCTGTGCCTGTCAGGACAAGCGATACTGAGTAAGTCCACCTGATGATATTTCAGGGTCTTGTGTATGTACATTGTTTTATATTTCTTGGCTGTAATATATTTTAGGACTATCACACTAGAGAAGAATTGTTTTCCAGTGTGCATGGCACTGTTATATTGCCTATCTGAAGACTGAAGGATCATCAGGTTTTGGAAAGTATAGATCTGGCTTCCCTGACTCTCTGTTTCTCCACTTAGCAGAGAGCTTTCTGTTTCTCCCTAAGGAACTCTGCAAAAGAATGAAAAGCAGAAAACAATGTTTTCCTTTCAGTTGGAGGATGTTTGCACCTGGCTGTAGTCTACTTGTGGTCTTTTATTTATGAGGAAGGGAAGTAAAAGCACAGAAGGTTTTGTCTGCAGCTGTGACCACACTCAAAGGTTACAGGTCCTCACAGGTGTATGGACTACATAGGACTACAATCCCTATCCTTACCAGTAAATCCATCTCAATTTTTTTTTAAGGAAATAATAGGTATGCATGTTATGCAATGCTTGCACGTGCACAATGCTTTTCCCTTTGGTGTTAAGGTGACTGAACACAATGAGTAAAGCTCCGAAGCAAGTGCTCCTGTAACTGGAGCCTGAGACTTGCAGAGTCAACCTCTGAAACTCTAGTTTCTTCTCTCTGTACAACCTTCGCCAGTGAACTTTTTGACAATGTAGTTTATGAAATCTTGTAAGGCGATGTGGCTGCTGACAACAGCATACAAGTTAGAGATGTAACAGATGGAGAGGGTACACTAAAACTTCAAATTTTTGCATATATAAGGCAATAATACTCCATCTGGGACTCTGCCTTTGTGCTTCATCAAACACTACATCAGGGTACAGCAGGGATCCTAGCTTTACTGCTTTATAGAAGACTGACCCAAACTTCTAAGTACCCAGACAAAACTTGTCAAAATACTTTTTGCTTGAATTTCAGCACCCTAGGGATAGTTTACCTTCACATTCTCAAGCCATGCTAAGGAAAAAGGTAATGTTTCAACTCAAGTAAATTAAAGATGTAGTCATATTAAGGGACTTACATATTTAATGACCAACTGAAGCCTAAAATTTATCATTCAAAAAGCTTTTTTTTCTCCTCTTTTTTGTTTTTTCTTTTTTTTTTTTTTTTTTTTTTTTTGAGTGGGCTGGAGGGGAGGATGTTCACATAGTTCTGTGAAACTTGTTATTAAAATAGCTGATCTTTACAATATCAACTGTCTCTAAGTCCCTTTTGGCTGAAAACTTTATGTGGTAGGTAGTGACAGATTTAAACATTTCTCAAATGTTCTTAAACCTTTTTCTATTGTAATTTTATTATTATTATTATTGATTTTCTGTTATTGTGAATAGCTTGTGTTGATTCTAGTTCTCAAACCATGTGGCAGGCACAACGGATACATTTTTCAAAATAAGCTGCTTACAATCACAGCTGCAGTATGTATGTCCAGTAGCAGCCAAAGGCTGTTAACTTGTGAAAAATACCATATTAATTGAATTGGCTCTTAAGCACAGCAGCCATATAGAACCTAGGTACTACACAAAGACCATGTAACAATAAATATTTACCTCTCATGCCCATTAATCTGATTCATTTTGTTGTTTATTTGTTGCCAAAATGTAATATAGGATGCAAATAGACAATACTATTTGTCCATGTATACTATAGCAGAAGGTATACTGGATATATTTGTATAAAAAGCATCAAGCTAAATCCAAGATGTATTTCATTCTGAAAGTTTGTTCAGGTTCTGCAACACAGAAAATTAAATTATATCTAGTTGAACTCCAGGGCAATATTAAGTCTCATGCTTTCAGCATGTGCAGTACTGTGGGTTGGGGGAGAAATATTTGCAGGTGGGCCTCAGTAAAGTTATAGGGTATATATTTACTGAGATACCTGTTGCAGCTTGTACTGCCTTCAGCACTCCATGGCTGCTCAAGGCTGAACGATTGCTGACAGCAGTGGGTAGGATGACAGGGGAATAGTGAAGGAGGAGATGTGGAGAGAGAAAACCTTTTATTCTGGTGGGTACCTAAGGCAGAAAACTGTCTCTGCTCATTGCCAGGGAGCTTTGGCTTAAGCCCTTTCCTTGCACCTCTGGCTTCTATCCCATGGAGTATGCAATACCAAAGGAGGAGGAGAAGGGAACAAGCACACACTGACACCATTGCCAGCTGGTCCAGAAAGGATGTTAGCTTTGCACGGGTTAGAATTTGGCTGGCTGGCAACTGACTTGCTCCTTTTGCACAAATAGAGGCATCCAATGGAATATTTGCGTCTAAGGGATATGTTAGGGAAAAGAGTGCAAGAATTGTCTTGCATTATATGGATGCCATGACACCAACTTTTGACATCTTGGAGATGTTATCTGGTATCCTTACAAGATGTTTTTCCTCCAGGTGAGTAATGTAATTTGGAGTGAGATAGGCAGATAAGAAATCCAACGCATGAATGCAGTTAATGACAAATAATAACTTCCTCTTTTAATTGATGTCAGCTTAGTGATTGAATAAACAGCAAAGTACTTGCACAAGACCCCAGAGCTTTGAGGCTGTCCTGCCTATATGTGAACTCTCCAACAAGACCAGAAGGGCTTTTATAGAGCTGCTTTTGTTAAAACTTTAGTGGAAACAAGGATCTCCTTTAAAAAGAGAAAAATTAGGATGGGAATAGGGAAAGGATGGGGAAAAGAAATGAGGTGAAGAGGAGGAGGTAGAAACAAATCTGTCTTTGTCTGCCTGCCATGTCCTTGAGGAGTAGGACCTCTCATTTAGGCTTGCTGTCAGTCTAACAACCTTTCCTCTTTGCAGTCTCCTAGGACTGTAACAAACTGACTCTACACAGTTTCTCTGTCACCCTGAAAGCCTAACTTTAGATTTATTATCTGCTCAGCAATTTCCCTGACTGAGATGCTCTGCAGAGGTACCTCTTACTACATGCTTTTTTTGTGTCTACCTTACCTTGCACTATTAAACATTTTATTTCTTCCCACATATGGTTCAATCTCTTTTTCCCCCTTCTTCTAGCAAGTTTTATTCAACAAACCATGCAGCAACTAGGACATGGCAAATTGAAGCCTTCTTGTTCCACATATTCATCCTATGAGAGAAAAGTAATATACAAGATGTAGGGAAAAAATTGTCTGGTATTTATCAAAAATATGAAGGTCATACTAAAATGAATCAGTCAGAAAAAATGGATGAGAGATCACTAGTTTTAAAGGAAAAATTGTAACTTTGCTGTAGAATACTGTAATTTATCATTACATTAATAGATATATATTTTACAGATTAATTTAATATATGCATTTTAAAGGCATTCTATTCAGTTTTAATTTCCCAAAGTAGGTTCATCTCTCTATCTATCATTTAGATGTAAATATTTCTTATTGTGGACAAAGTATCTAATGCTTGCTTTTTAAAGCATGTCACCTCAAAACCGATTATAGCTTCAACATTCATAGTTGTATGAATGAAACAGTGTTCAAAATATCTTTTTAATTGTGTATAAGTGCACCACTGGCCCTTGGAGCATGGCCCTGTTGTGCTTTAGAGAAGAGCTGAAATGTTCACTGTTTTCTTGGTGTTTAATGTCAAGGTACAGAAGACGTGTTTGAGTCCATACCCAACATTTTCTTTCAGGTGCTTTCAAATTATACCCTTACACCCTTTATTGTAGAAAAGAGAAAGCTCTCGTTGCAGAGAAAACTTTTCTAGCCTTTGCAACTGTTCAGTTGCGAGTAGGTGTGGGTGTGTGTATGGTCATGGCTTCTTGCTGAATGTTTGGGTAGACAAAGAGCAGGCACAAGAAAACTACTACAGACCTCATAACATGGCTACAGATTAGTTTGTTAAAATGGAAAAGAGATGGCATCCTAGAAGGCAGAAATAAGCAGAGGAATTACTATTCCTTCTCTTAAGATTAGAACACAAAACCTGCTTAATAACCTACTGTAGAGCTATATTTTGCACAATAAATACTTAGAGAGTTAGGTAAGTGCAATGTTTTTTGGCTTATATCATGTGTTAAGATGGTTTTAAAAATATCTGCTTGAGTTTGTCTCATGCTGTTGGGTGACTGTCACAGTTCCTGAGCCATTTTTTGCATGCTGTATGTCCTTATTTTCAGAACATGAACATCTGTCTCTTCCCATTGAACGTGTAATGTGGTAGTGCTATAAATGCTGTTACTGTAGGTATCAGACTTCATCTTACTGAGAGTCTGCTAAGCTCTTTCCTTCAAATAAGAGCAGAACTTTTAAGAATTCAACGAGAATCACTAGGGAATGATCTCTGACATTTTATATCTAATTTTTCTTTCATTTATGCAAAGGTACTAATATACTTCTAAGTCTTACTACTTACATTTCACATCAGCTCATCCTTATGTGTTGGAACGTTGCGTCATATGCATTAATTAAAGTCTCTTTTTTTCCTTCCCTTCTCACTATCTTAAAGTGTGTGTTGGACTTTGAAACCAGATATCAATATTTCTTTTTCTCTGGTGTTCAGATTATTTAATTCAAAGTCTCTAATCTTTCACTATTACAAACAATCCTGAGCTCTCTCTTCTGCACATTATGGAACATGTCCTGTATAATTTTTAGCATTACTTTTCTTTTTTCCACATTTGTGCTTAGCATTTGAGAGGTCTAAGAAATGTCATCATTCTCTTTTAAAAAAGGCTAATTTCACACTTATCTGTTCTTCCAAGGATGGTCTTTTAACTTGCACCCCAGATATATGGCATTATTCTTTTAAAATAAAGCTCGTTCTTGACCTGCCACTTGCCTTTTTCACCTGTTCATGTTGCCACCTGTTGGACCAGGATTCCAGCTTCTTTGTCAAATGCAGAGTATCTGCTGCTCAGTATAAAGATCAGTGTTTTTCAAGGGTTTTCTTCTCTCTGTGGAACTCCTCAAAGTTCCCACATTCTTCCAGTCACTTTTCCATCTGTCTATCATCTGACCTTGAAAGATCCACTGCCTATTTTATGGTTTGGATTTTTTTTTTTTGACTCTTTGCAATGACTCCAATTATCAAGTATGTGCTTTTCTATTCAGAAAGGAAATATTTTAATGGACAAATAGTGTCAGTCACCATATTATTAGGGGAAAGGCCCCTTCATCACTCTTCCTCTGTTCCGTTAATTCCTTCATTCTGCATTTAGTAGTATTTGATCTGTTCCCATATGCTTTCTTTTGCACTTTGCAAAGACTTTGCTCTCATAAATCTTCTCATAAATAATTCCACTTCCTCGTTCATTGCATTACTCTCAGCATAACTTTTCATCCAGAATTTTTGAATAATCCTATAAACCTGCAGAATCCTAAATTTATATATCTAAACTCAGAACTTGTTGCTGCTTGCTTAATGTTGTTTAGTTCCTCTCTGGAACACTGTTGCCTTCTTGCTTCACTGTTAATTCTTTACTCTACTTTGGACTGACAGGTTTGACAAACAAAGGAAGGCTGCAGATGCCAGGGGAGTGTGTAGAGCAGTGATAAGTAAATTAAGAAAGACAGGCTGCTATGAGTGGGTATGTGATTATTAGGTTTATAGTTAATGGACAGAGAAAAAAATACAGGGAACATAATGGAATTAGAGTTAGGCAAACCAGCTTGTTAGTCTTTAATGAGGGAGCTCATTACAACAAGTTAGAAATTCCACATACTACAAATTTTAAGAAAATATCTACTAATTTTATTATATTTTATTATATAGCAATCAATGTTTTCCAAAGTATTACAATGAAGAAACTTTGTGGAAACCACCATAAATATCTGCTCAACTGTTTATGCTTTTGGAAATGGTTACACAAGACGAATAAAAATAAGATGAGTTGTTATTTATTTTTGCTGTTATAGAAATAAAATTTTCACTAATTTCAGTGGTTAAAATTTTGGAAACCATAACAAGAACAAAAGAAAAAATATTGCTAATATTTAAAAATCATTTTTATGTAATTTTACATTTGACATATTCAGTGGCCATATAGAAGACTCTGTAAGAAATCTTCATAACCGTCTTGGAGCTTAGGTGCAAGGGTAAATATTTATCTCTGTAGGCTTACAATAATACTTGTAATCAGTTTGTATATGAAGTATACGTGAGAAGCTTTAAAGAAATTATGTTCCTGTTGGGTCAATCATCTTCTTTTTCCTACCATTTAGGGTGAGTAAAATACCTTTAGAATATCCATTCAAAAATGCCTTCAACATTCTTTTTATATTTACAGTGAGTTATTATTGATTTTCAGTAGTTCTAACTAGATTTTACCTGTGTTCTTCGTATTCAACTCATGCTAAGTAATTCTCACTACACTAGAATAACTTGCATTGTATTTCATGAAAGCTGCAGCAGAAATCTACCTCCCATCTTACCCACTCAGAGCCCCAGCCCCTCTTCAAAAGCAAAAAAAAAGCTTAAGACACCCCAATAACTTTTCAAATAATTGTGTGCAAGCTTATTATTATTCTTCTGATGTTTTATAATGTTTATAAGTAAGATTAACTGTCTTAGACCCCTTGAGTGTTGTACCATACTGTTAAACGGCTAAAAGAAGTCATTAAAAAAATCAATGAGCTTTTTGTTTTACGCTCTGCTTCTGATTCACCAGGCTACAAGGAGTGATGCAAGCAAACCAAAACACACCAAAATAAAATATCCCATCTACCTTTCTAATACATTCCTGCTTAATATTACACAACTGTGGAATTCGAGTGTTAGCCCATAGCATTTTTTTTTTCTTTTTTAGCTTCTCCCAGCCTCTTTGAACCCCACACAAAATCACTGTTTTATTCACAGGATTTTACTTCAGTATTCAGTATTTAAAGTATGTATATCTTTAGCATAAAGCTGCATAAAAAGCAGATATTGAATTACTATCTTTGCTACTGCACAAAATAAAAGCTCAGTACATGGAACTCTGCCTGATCAATGGCCTTGTGCAGGTACTAAGCTTCTGAGTTATCACCAATTTGGCTCTCTCTGTTTATTTAAGCACATTTTACTAATTGTCCAATTCATTACAAATAATGGGGAGCTTTTCAAGTCTCTTGGTTTTGATTTAATTCCATTAGCTTTTCTCAACCATTGACAGAACACCAACTCCATCTCCTTTTCGGACTTCAATAAAAGTTTGTTTTTGAAATTGCTCATATCTGTATTATTCTCATCTGAAAAGTTTGCCTTAACCATGGCTTCTCTCTGCCTCTTGTCTGATTTTCTTGTACAACTCCCTGTACTATTCCATTTATTCTGACGATTGTCTTTTGTTCTTAACCTGTTAGCTCCCTTTACACCACCAGTATTCAACCCCCAGTCAAATCCTGAATTTCCATCCAGAAAGGCAGAATTCCTTTTTCATTTGTGGAAAAAAAATACACAGATTTAATGGAAAGTGAAAAGAAATAAATGATTACTATATCATCGTAGTTTCTGGAACCTTTTCTAATTTTATACTTTTTTCTTTTTTTTTCCAGAAAAATTGTGTTTCACTGTAAGACACTGAATTTCCTGCGACTTGGCCAGTGAATCACAGCTTTTAGTTGTAGCAACAACAAATCGCCCAGTGGAATATTCGTCGATGTTTCCTATGAAACACAGATTACAGGTGTCTGTTATAGCATCCCAGTTAAGTGCTCCCACTTGAAACTTAAGCCTAAGTAGCCATGAAAGCTGATCAAGAGATCTTTGTCTGCCAGGACAATACTCTTCTGGTATTTCCTTACTGTCATGTTCCTGTTACTCACTCAGAGCAGCCATTTCTTTTCTGTCTTTTGCAATTTTTTTTTGGTCCTGCTATCATGCAAAGGGAAATAGTGTATTGGAGGGAGGGAAGTTTATTTTAAAAGTTTTAGAGGTTATTCAGAGCTAAGGAATACAAAAATTAGAGCAAAATAGCCTTTGAGAATAAAACAGAATCTAAGCAGTGATCTGGTGGGAAATTACTGTTGAACCAGCCCCGGGATGAGATAAGAGCAAACCGGTACATTTTACAAATCAGTGGAGTGCCACATCAAAGAAATCAATAAACCAGGCATTTGGTAAACAGGAAGAACCGTGTCTCATACAAATGAAACTTAGTTTAAAGGAAAAAGAGCTAAACTATGAGACCTTGCATACATAGGGCACTTATATAGGTATGTATATACATATGTATGTAGAAACATACAGGGCATGCAAAAGTACAATATGACAGTACGTGGTTACAAACAATACTCTACATGTCAGAGAGCCTAGAAATGAAGTTGTACTGCAAGTCACAATCTAATAGCTCTTCAGTGACTCTCTGAGGATGAAAAAGATCAAGGCCAAGATGTTCTCCCATTGTTCTCAAGGGAACTTGAATATATAACATTAAAAAAGAGAGAAAACAGCACCATCTAACAGAACATTAAGATGGAGGACAAACAGACCACAGAATGGACCGGACAAACTTTAAGAAACAATTTCTGATTTTTTTTTTATTTCTTGAAAAGCTAATTCTGATGGTATTTCTTAGGAGCTATTCAGAAATTTGGAGAATATCTGGGAAGCAACACTAGCTGAGCCTCCAGCAGTGAACATATAATTACGTTCAACATCTAAAAAGTAAAAAGAATATTAAAAAGTGGCATCGTGACAATTTCAGAAAGAAAGATTCAATAAAGTGAGGTTAGTCAAAAAAAAAGAAAACTTATAGTTAACAGTGAAACAGAGTAAAATATTAATTCAGATGTCATGTGAAAAAAAATATCAACGAGAGAGAGAGAGGAATTGAGCCTGGAAGGTATCTGATAGCTGGCAGATAAGAGGTAGCTTTTGGATCACCAGAGCCAATTACTGTGTTTTACTTGTTTGTTTTTCCTGAATATACCTATATATATATATGTATAGTAGTAAATAATGATATTTATTATACATACATTATATAGAGAGACTAATTGCACCAAGTGATCAATAAGGCATAAACTGACAGAAATTTCTGCTGTGGTTCAGGCACTTACAACAAATTTCTCTTGCCTGTTTTCTCTGATATATAATAAGACTTGAGCTCATCACACTGTATTGTCTCCTGGAGCTGCTGCACTAATAAGGTCTCTGCTCTCTGTCTGATCCCTTTTATTATGAAATTTGTAGTAAACAATTATCTCCAAGGCTCATCAAATTTGTTTGCAATTTACTCCAGTTACAAAAACTGTTAGAAAAACTGTTACAGGCCCACAGTCACACAAACCTACATATTGACTCATACATACTGAACAAGATGGTGAATGTTCTTCATTTTCTTAGAAAGCTGGGCTAAACAAAGCACACAAAACTCACTAGTTCTTTAGGGGTCTTTGAATGATTAGGGAGATCCTATGAATATAATTCAGGTAGACTTTCACAGGGTCTTTGACAAGGCTACAATCAAGAGCCTAAGAAGTAAACATGAAATGAAAGGCCAAGCACTCATATGGATAAAAGCTTGTCTGTAGGAACTATATATATATTTATTCAATTTATAGGATCGAAAAGAAGAAAGTTTCATTGTGAGAATAGCAGTAATGAACATGGTGCTGAGTAGTGGTGTTTCATTAAAGAACTGTCTCTGTAAGGAAGTGAGCACTGAGATGATAAATCTGCATATGATACAAAATTATTTTGATTAATCAGGACCAGAATGAGCTATGAAGAGATTCAGAAAGCTATAACCAATCAAGACAATGGGCAGCTTGACAAGCAGATGAAATGTGGTGTTAACAAATGCAAAGTAGAGTGCATGAGAAAGAGAAATGCAAATCTTTCCTTAATCCTAGATTAACTGATTCATCCTGTCCTCAGTTCAGCATCAGCCTCAGTCAAAAACAAACAAATGAACTGGAGTATCACATCAAAAACAGTCTACAAGACCATATACCTGGAGTGCTTAATGGTCTTTTGATTACTTCAGTTTTAAAAGATATTTCAGAATAGCAGGGATTCAAGAGTGAAAATACTGAAGGTGTAGGGGAAAACGTCATATCAAAAGAGGTTGAAAAGGCTGGGATTATTTGCTTTAGAGAGAAGATGAGTAAGAGAGAACAAGAGGAAAACCTGCAAGCTAATGAAAGGGAGACAAGGCAGAGGAGGCACATTTATCCCCCTGTTTCATAACACAAGAACAGGGGGACGTTCCATTCAGTTCAAAGGCAGAAAACAGAGAACTTTTATGTACTTTTCCATATAAGATTCTATATACTCTTATACTGAGCATAAATTTAGAAAGTAAAGTTGATCATATATAGTCAGTTATCCAAATTAATTACAACAAAAAATTCAAAAATTAAGTTCTCTTTTTGAGGCTTAAGTCAGTCTCTAGAAATTAGAAATCAGCAGATGACCTATGTAAGGGGGCAGGCTATGCCATAAATATACTAGCTGCAGTTTGCTTAACTCAGTCACTGAAGCAACATGGTCTTGCCATTTCCCAAGATACATATTGTACAGAATGACCAGTGGGTTAATCCAGTATGTATTTATTTTATTTCTGTGTTTCTATGTAATCTAATTGAATATGCATCTTCTAATGCACAGTTATTTTACTGTTTTGCGACACTGCATTATAACTCA
The DNA here is from genome assembly GCA_035222435.1 of Microcambeva ribeirae. Classification (NCBI taxonomy): domain Eukaryota; kingdom Metazoa; phylum Chordata; class Actinopteri; order Siluriformes; family Trichomycteridae; genus Microcambeva; species Microcambeva ribeirae. Next base: position 19,915 of record JAYECN010584296.1, read on the forward strand.
AATCAGACTTTAGCTCATAGTGAATTCTAAAACAAATAAGAAATGAAGGTAGATATAAATGCAATCCGAAGTACATGAACAACCACTTTATTTAGAGAGCAAAAATCTAATGGATGCCTTAGCAAGCTTCCCAGAGGAACAAATAAGCAATTAAAAAGTCAAAATCACAAAAATGTCAGTGGTTATTTTGGCTCTCTTCCCCATTAGGAGCACTCATTAAATAAACATGAGTCCTCTTTTTACATTTTTGTTGTTTTGCCTTTTCCTTGAGTGCTTATTGTTTCTTTGGGTTTTTGTTTTGTTTTGTTTTGCTTTTGTCTGATATTGCTTTCTCCTACATTTTATATTATAGCCTGGATATAAGGAATATAAATTGTAAACTAGTCATATCAGATATCAGAATTAAAGCTGTATGAAAAAGGTCCCACCCCGGAGAATCTTATAAAAATGAGCTCATTGTGAGTTTTTTGGAAGACAAAATATTTTTAGACTGAGGTAATATATTAAGAAAAATAATGTGATATCACACACATGATATCATCTAGGATTCTTAAAAGTAGTTGAATGCCTGTCTCTTAATTTCACTAAGTTCCTGATGTTGGTCTTTGCCAGTCTAACTCTTAAGTCTAGTAGTGTACCAAGTTCTTGATTCTAGACTTGATCCATTAAATAATAGGAAATATAACGTCAAAATGTCATTGTTTTTCTGCAAGTGACTTTATCTCATAAGATATCACAGAAACACTCGATACAGTGGAAAAAATATTACAGTCCTTTATTTTTATATTATAAAAGCTAGTCGAAATATTCCCTACATCAAAATAGAATGAAGAAATATAGTTCTTTACATTCACCAGAAGAGTAAGCAATATTAAGTATCTCAAAACAAAACAGAACAGAACAAAACAACAACAAAAAATCCCTATTATATCAAAAATCCTTTCAGGATTTCAGGAAACTTCAAGAAATTTGTTAGTCTTAATTGCAACATCCAGAATATTTTTAAATATCCCTTTAAGCCCAGTTTATCTTTAGGTATGACACCTGGTCTCATTCAAGGTTTAGCTGAGTATTTGGCAGATAACTCATCTCAGTGGTCATCTTTTAAAAAGTGAGCCTCCACTCTCAACAGTGTCATATCTGTCTGACAGTGTTGCCTCCTCTCTTTCTCTTTTTAGTTTCGCTAGCTGCTGGCGCTAGGCAAACTTGTTCATAAATGAAAATGAGAAGAGAAGACCTTGATGAGGTTCATTATCTCTGAAAGAGATAATTATGTTATGATCAAAGGGCAAGATGTTGATGCAGCAGTTTTTGATAGGTGGAGCCTCAAGCATAAAATTATATACCCAGTAACAAATATCCATGGTGACAGTCTGGAACAAAGCAGAGAGTGAACAGCAGCATTTCTATAAAGGAAAATGTGGTAGAAGAGACCCAGTGGAGACATAATGGGTAAAAAGGAATACATAAAATAGGTTGGAAAAAATGTTGGTTTCTGTTGGTAGAGTTACGGGAAACTAGAAGAAATCTGAACTGCTCTCAGGACAAACTATCCATTAAAACAAATGATAAAAACTGAAAATGAGATTAGCTGCAGTGAGCTCAGAGAACTTTATGATCCCTGAAAATGATACTGACTTCAGTCTCAAGAACAAGAGAGCACAGAATAAAAAAAAAAAAAAACTTTGTATAACGGTACTTTATGGTTGGGGCATCATACTGTTATTATTCTAAAGCCACTTAAAGAAAATACATTTTCTTGAAGAAAAAAGCAATATAACAGTATTTCTGAGTGAGAAATTTGTGATTAACCTACCTCTTCTCCTGTGTAAGTCTGTAGAAATTTTGCCATTATTTTTAAGGAAAGCAGTCTGGAATTTTTTTTTTAAATCCCACTGAACACATTTGGGCCTACTTTTATCTTGCCTAATTTTAATTGCTTTGCCCTCACTAGTTGTCTAGGCTCTCTCAATAATTAACAGAGAAAAATAAGCATCTCCAGAGGACAATTAACACCACCTGTATTAGGATCATCTTTAGAGGGAATGAATCACTCTCTGGAGGCATTTTATAGTCCAACCACTATTAAGAAAGCCTAGATGACTGATTCAGACTGCATAGAATTTTTGAATAGTTAGAATTAGGTTATGTCATTTTCACACTTGAACTACAGCAGTGGTATAGAGGAAGTGATTTTTAAACACATAATTAAAGCCAAATACATTTAAAGGATTTTCCTGAATGAGAGAAGTAAAATGAGACAGGTTCATTTGCAGTGTAGCTTCACTCACTTAAGTGAGGACTCTGCGTGGCTGATATAGCTGACCACTACATGACATAGGCAGAAGTGCTATACAGGTATCTGAAAATATCAGTACCTTTTGTGAAAAATTATCAGCATCTTTTACTGCAACACTGCATCTCCTTTCATTCCCCAAACCATTTTACAAACTGTGAACTTCTTCCTTGCCAGCAAAAATATTCCCAGGGGACCGTAATAGGTCTTAGGTCGATGTTGGCAGCATAAGTTCCATTCAAATGTAGATTTGCTGAAATCAAGCAACTCAAGAGAGGAATCTGGGTCAATGTTAGCTGCAGAATGACCTTCTAAGGGTAAGTTTTTAAAGCAATTTGGATCAAAAGGACTGAGAGTATAAGCATTAAAGGAACATACTAGGTAATAACCCTGAAATAGTTAATTTATAGACTGTATAAACAAGATTAAAATTAACTGTAAAGAAATTGAAAGAAACCCAGTTTGATTTCAGTTTAATTTATCTTCCATTGGAGTTTACGTCTTTCCCTGTTTCAGGTACTTAAATGCTGAATAAGTCAGAGTTTGAAGAATTTGACACAGAAAAATCAGAATATAAAAGTGTGACTTGTCTTTTCCTTTCTTTAGTTTATTCCACTTTTATTGTGAAAAGAAATAGTAAGAGAATATAAACAGCTTGCTTTTCACTTGTGATCATGCTATCAAAATGTCTTTGCTTTATAGGAGAGTTCTCTGATTTGCTCCTTTTGAAATCTGATGACTGGGAGCCTAGAAGATACAACATAGCTACTATTCTTGAAATTTTCAAAAAGCACAGCTATTTTGCACACCACTCTATCCTCTCTCTTTCACCGGATGCTTTAAAGAGCGATAATTTTCTAAGACACATTTTTCGAAAGTGTCCTTGTATTTTACGCACCGAATGTGCATTTTTGAAAATCACATGATTTTTAGAAAGGTAGCATTGACATTTGGTCACAGTGGCAAATGAGAGTCTAGGGATTGGAAATCGCTATGGTTTCTGCAGGGACAACTTTAAAAAAAAATTCACTCAGCACAGATCTAATTTTTTATTGTTTTTTAGCTCTTGGGCTTTAAAAATCTTACCTTTAGTTTTACTGAGAAATCCACAAACCACTACCATAAAGAAAGGGAAGGAAAGAATCCGAGAGAGGAGTCAGAAGGTTCAACTTTTCACATGTTCTTCTTGTGCGTGTCAGTAGGAGTGCAGCTAATGTAAAAGATACTGGGTTTGTTGATTATCTAGTTATCCAAAATCAGCTTTTACAAGTGCAATGTTAAGTTGCCATTCTTTAAATTTATGACTGGCACTGTTTTATAACAGGGTTTTACTGTCCCTGCTGCGTTAGTGTTCCTCAGTAGTATAATTTTTATACCAGTTTACAGTCACTGTAAAGAAGACCGGGAGACTCTAACTTCCTGAACTTATTTTTCACCAGTTCAGATTTGAGAATCTTTTCGTCTGCAGCACGAAATACCTGAAAATAAATGAACAAGTCAAACAAGGAATTGTGTAATTGTTAACTACATTATACAGTCTTTCTGTAAAATGCAAAGCATATGTGGGTACTAATCTATGGCCTCTTGAATGAAGGTGCAGCATTTGCTGCTCATTAGCACACAAACTACCGAACTGTACCGGGGAAACTAGCTTTTAACCAAAAAAGAAATTAAAAAAAAAAATGAGAGAAATGATAGCTGATAACAGAAATACGTTCTGAGCTTACTCATGTAATGGCTCCATACATATACATATATATATACACAGTGGCAATTTCTTCTAGATCAGAATCAAGTAATGAATGATGGTTACTGATTTTTAACGACTTAAAAAATCCACAAAACAGCTCCACCTGGGGCAAACTAGAAGAAAACACAGATGATGTGGTATGAAAAGATATGATACCACATAATAAAATTCAGTGTGTGGTTTCCCCCCACAGAATAACTTCCACATTGTTTTTTGAAAGAAAGAGAATACTCCATGTGTTCTGCAAAGACCAAAGCAGCAACATTTGGCATGTGAGCTATTCCTGGTTGTCACTGACATTCTTTAGGTTTTAACTGCATTTCAAACGGCAGTCTCTTGTAGGGGTGTTAGATATTGACTGGGTTTCCTTTTCTTATGTCATTAAACTATATTATATTGCTCTGTTGGACACCCCCTAATCAATATAACCTATTTTGAATGCCCAAGGGATATGAATAGTATTTATTTTTTATTATTTATTTATTTATTTATTTATTAAGCTTATATGCCCAGATAGTTCTAGCAGCTAGTGCTGTCTCATTATTTAAAGGGATAAAACAGGACCGTAAATTTAATTATAAACCTAGCAGCCTAGATGTTTAGATGTTACATGACCAGGTAACAGAATGGATGGTATTGCTTGAGAAATAAAGGTTTAGATGCTGGTTATATGGTTAATGATAATTAAATGGATGTTTTGAAAATATACACAGTCAGCCCAATGTGATATATATATATATTTTTTTCAAAATATTATAAACCAGTAGATGAAAGATAAAATAAGATATTAGTAAGACATTAGCTTTGTTTCCATATGACTTTTTGATTAAGAAAGTTAATGTGACATGCACTGACTACCCAGCAGTCAAAACATGGTGGTAATTGTCACTGAGGGGGTTGATTCTACTCAGGTCTCACAAAGATTGATTCTTGATCTCACTATACTTAGCATTTTTAGTAATGGGAGAAAAAAAAATCTGTTCTGACCAAGTTGGCAGATGACATAAAGAATGATAAAAATAATGAGTATGATTGATAGAAAATGGAGTACAAACTAACAATAGATGCTGAATAAAATTTTGCATACACAGAAAAAAAAGTGTATTATTCAAAATTAAAGGAGGCTGCCAAGAAACTCAAAAATTTAAATTAGATTACTACGTGTCTCTTATAATTTTTGAATGTATATAAAACCAGAGGTGGTTAGGCTGAAAAGTCCAGATAAAGGAAGTTGGTAGAATAACTTATCAGTATCCTCTATGAAAGAAGGGGAATTTGACTCACCTCTGCTCTCAAAACAGAATTATTATAGGGAGACTCACATAAAGAGACTAGTTCCACAAGGCTGTAGAGGAAAATATGCTTGAAGAAGCTGCAGAAACTTTGGGATCCTCACAGAGCTCTCTCTCAATTTCTTTTCTTCTCAGTTTCATTACAATTTTGTGTCTTCTTTTCTCTCCCTTGTTCTGCCTGTTGGTCACCTCTCCTTTCACTTTTCCTTCTACTTACCTAACCTTAAATACTGTGGGAGTAAGATGCTGTTTGCTACCATTACTGCTTTCGTTCTTATTTTCTTTCTTCTATTGTGTTGCTTATAACCAGCCCAATATCTCTATTGACCAGTTTCATGTCTTTGGACAGGACCTACCAACTATTCTGTGTTTAAACAGCATCTAGCTCTGCTATGTCCCATTCTTAGTTACTTCTTTGGCAGTAGCAGACTATAAACTAGTTATTAGTCGTAAAAGTACTGAAATAAACTCTATGAGCTCCCACTCTTCTGGGTTCCTGAATGTTTTCAGTCATTTTGGGGTTTTCACAGATAAATCAAGTTCTTTGAATCATTTCATGCTTGTGTTTAGCTGTAGCGCTTACTCACTCATGTGAAGATAAAAAATCTCTGAAGTGAAAAAGGCTACAATATGGGTTATATTTGCAATTTCCTGTATGAGAAGGCTTTCCCCCACCCTCAGGTGATGTACCTTTCTTGGGCTCCCACTAATACTTGTATTTTCAAGGGGATAGTTGATTTGCTCTGAATTCTGCTGGTTGTACCCATGCTTTTGATGCTTCTAACACCAGTTCTCGAATTCCACTCACATATCAGTGTCTTGTAGGCTGGTCAGTCACTAGCAAGGGTGACTGGTTACTCTTTCGGCTGATTTTGCTGACTTTTACAGAGGGATTTCTCAGTGTAAACTCACTCGTAAATGATTACTGCTACTAATATAATTTTTCTCGTACAGGTTGTACTCCCCTACCAATGCAATAAGCACCAATTGTTATCTTGGAACTATCATATGCAATGATCCCATATATTTTAAAATTAACTTTCAAGTTCATGTGGGGCATCCAACCCTTCCTTCAAGGGAGCTATATCATTGATTAAGAGATTGGCCAATGCTCAAAAACCCCTTCGTTTCTTAATTTATCCTTCACAATAAATTGCCTCTGATCGTGCCTACAGGAGAGATCTGGACAAATGCAGGAAGATTGTCAGGTACAAAATGTGCAGCCTAAGAACTTCCACAGAGAAACTGAAGATGTTAATGCAAGGTAATGTAGTCCATGCAATGTGGTATTCTCAGATGATTTGGTCTTCATGCCAGTTCCTACAGTGAAATCATATTATTAAGTAGAGAAACTGGCCTCTGTCATTTCTACTGTTCCCTAGGCAAGTTACACTAGATGCTGGGGTCTTCTGTATTTCTCTTATTGTCAGTGGTCCTAAACATCCTAACCAACTTACCAGCATATAGACTCTTGACGTCAATAACAGACTATTATGCAAAGGTGTTTACTGTGCTCCACCACCAAGCCTTTAGTAGATGTATGGGGCTTGGTAGCATTTATCCTTTGCTCAAATGATGATATCCTCTATCTGCCTTCTTACTAATATTTTTTTCTGCTAATCCAGTCACAGGCTCTTTACCTTTGGGACTGAAGGGTTAATCTTCTTTCCTGTCCAGCCTGTATGTTTGCTCTAGGAGTTATCAAACGGATTTGGAATGAAGTGTGAAAATGAAGTCAATGCACAAGGGCATATTGGCTGAGAGTATATGTTAAGAAACAGCACAGACAGGCTAAATTCATACTTTGTCTCTATTGACATTGAAGGGTCAAAATAAAATGGTTAATCCCAGATAACACTAACAAAAATACATATGTAAGTATCACTGACTAGAAAATATTTAAGGCTTCTAACTCTCAAAGAAGAAACTTTATGGAAAAAGAAAGTTTATGGAAAAGCTAGTACTTGCAGAAAAGCTTGAATATATTAAAAAAGAAGGAAACACAGAGAAGGCAAAGTGAGACTTTGCATGGACAAACTGTTTTCAAACAATTCAATGCGAAAAGATTTCACACAGCTAACTGCTCCTGTACAGGAAAAAATTAACTGGAACAGAACACAAGAAGTATAAATTATAAGTGATCAAGGGCAAAAATTCCTTATACTCTGTCAAATATAAGAGATCCAATTCTCTGTTGCTTTTTCTTGTCCTTTTTTTTTTTTTTTTTTTTTTTTTATCCAAGCACGAACCTCACAACAAGGAAGGAACCTCTACTGGTAGAGAAAAGCAAGACAGCAGAGGAGGGAGGCCTGCTGACAAAGCCCGCCGTGGTCAGTCTGCACAACACGCACAGTCAGCAGTATCTGTGTTTTCAATTTTGCTGATTATGAAAACAAAATTTATGGAAAGTCCCCTTGGAAAATTCTGCCTGCAGTAGATGTGGTATTGAAGTTAAAAGTTATCTATCTCATTTATTCATTTTTTTTATCAAGCCCAAGAGCAACTAAAAATATTACCAGTCTCAATGCAGATATTTAGTACTGGGCAACATATGAAACAGACAATAACAATTTAGAAAGAAAAAGTAGAATCACTTTGCTAGACAACTAATAGTATCTTTTGCTGCTACTTCTAGGTTAGCATTTAGTTATTTATTAAATGAAATGATTTATTAATGAAATTCAGGAAAATGAAGTAACTGGAACTTAAGTAGTTTGAACTTGAAAAACAAGCTTGTAAACTCTGCACTGATAAAAACTGCTTAAGTGTGTATGATTCTATCATTTTTCCAACAAATTGCACTTTGTGTCATATGCCGCTTATTCTCAGATAAAGTAATCATTCTAAAAAGCCTGTGGTGTTACATGCCATCAGTCATGTCATTATCTTTATTGGTCTAAACTTTTCCACAAGTTTTCTTGTAATGTTTCAGATAAAAGACATGTCCTATCCACTATCGTCTTCTGAAATAAAATTGCTTTTTATCACATCGTTCCCCCTAAATATCAACACTACTAACCCTGCCTTATGGGGTTGCCTCTATCAATCTCCACTGATCAAGTTTTAATAACTTTAATAATCGTCCTACCTATTTTTCCTTCTGGTCTGCAGTATATTAAACAACTTGCCAAAAATGGAAACTTTGAGTGCAGCTGTTTTTTAATATTTTTGATTTGTTACAGGAAGCACAAAGAGCCAGAATCTCAGCGGGATTAAATACATTTAGCTTTCCATAGTTCTATGAAATTAAATGGCACTGTGCCGATCTATATCTTGCGAGCTTGTAGACATAAATATGCAAAGAAACTACTTTTTTGCAGGAAATATTTGGAGCTTCTTTACATATAGCCCCTTTTTTTTTTTTTTTTTTTTTTTCCTTCTCTCTGACAAAAGTAAACCCTTCCACATATTACTCCAAAGATTTGCAGTTGTGACACTGGGGAAAAAATGGAGTGTGTTCCTCCCGATAAGCAGCAGAAAGAAAGCAAAGTCCATTCAAAACTACAGTATCTCATATATAAATAAAATCATAATAATAACGCTGTGATTCATGAACCAGAAAATCCCTGATTGCTCAAGAAATGTAAGAATAAAATTAAGAATTTAAATTTTAGTGATATGAAATGCAAGATTTTCCAAGCAAGAACTAAAGAAAGTCTAGAAATACTTCTTCATTAGAGTTTATTGGAAACTGAGCATGAGTTCATGCATTATTAAGGCTGAATTAGCAGCAAATATGAGACATAGCATGCATATTTCCCTCAGAGGTGACAGCATTTGACAGTATTACTATGCATATGCTTAAGGACAGCAAAGTCTGGCTTGCTATGTCGCACCTTCAGGATGTTTATTTTCACTTTACAGTAGCATGTGATGAAGTTCATGTGGTAATTCAGTGTGGTAAATTGAAGATAAATTCTCAACAGTCAACTTCTTTATTAAGAAAGTGGCCTAAATAGAATAATATTCCACTTTTTATCGTCATGACTGATGATAAAATGACACTGATACTGATGACAATCAGTAGTGCACTATGAAACATATAATACGCAGTGCAGCTGAAAGCTGCTAAATTCATTAAAGTGTCTACCAAAACTCTTTATTATGTAGTAAAATGGTAATATTTGCTTTTTTTCAGAACATAAGTTTGCAGATGAATTTATGGGCTACATGGAAGATCAAAAATCCACAAGTGAGTGACATCGTGGGCTTCTCTTGCATGGGTTATGGATCCACTGCTTGGATGGCTGTGCCAAGAGCAGGTGGATGCTTGTCTGGGAAGGAGGGTTCATTTTGCAGTATAGCCCTCAGTTATAGAAGTGTGTAAGTTATATAGGTATGACAACTTACTTTTGGCTTCTGGCAGATTCAACTGTTGCAATCCCATCTTGCTAGTTATCACACCGTGTAACTGCCAGGAGGACATTACAAAAGACAAAGCAGTGGCAGAAATTTATCTCCAAGGCAAGATTTCTCCTGTTCTCTTCCTCGGTGAGTGTTGAGTCCTTCCCAAAGCGATGTCAATTAAAGTTTAATGCTACACTGTAGCATCTTGTACCATCCCTCTTCTTATATCTCTTATCTAGATTATATTCATTCCTTGCATTAAAAATACACGCTCTACAAGAAGGAAATGACTAAGGCACAAAACAAACACTCCAAGCGTAGAATTTCACCAGATGATGAACTAATTAATTCAGTGGCTAACTAACTCCAACAGAGCAACGAGTTCAGCATGTCAAGGTCTGCATTTGCGGAGCTGCATGCACACCAATGACTAGCTAAAATATTCACTAAGTTTAAAATACACAAAATACTATGTAAGGTATGGAACTGTGACAACTGAATAATTAACACCCTTTGTAAATGCAAAGGAAAAAGCAAGGCAGATGTGCTCATTCATCACCAAAAGGCGTCCTTACAGAAAGCAGGAAGGTAGGTGTGTGGTATACGAAGACTCTTCCTTGCTGCTCATTTAAATTAGTCTCTGATGCAGACACTGCTGAGGCAAGCCTGCCATGAAGGCAAATTATAGTTCATGAGCCTGAATACAAATCCTATACATAAATATTTGGATACCTAAAGATGGTCCCTGAAATGTAGAAGCAGTCCAGGTCAAGTTAAAAAAATATATTTTCTTTTCTTTGATGTTGCCCTTTTGAGATCACAGTTCAAGTTTTAGGCTAATATATTTCAAAAGTAAAATTCATCATAAAATACATGTATTTTAATAAATACATATTTAAACATGTAGGTGCTCTTCTCTCTTACATCTGATGATTTTTTAGTTGGCCCTACTTTAAAACCTTTTCCGCCTTTGATTCTCAATGACCTAATTATTTCATAAACTGAGAGAATGAATTTCCAGAAGGGGAACTGCTGTTAGCTGCAGTGTCTAGAACCTGGATCCACTTCTGTTTCTTCACCGGTAAATGACAGAAATATTTTCCCCAAAGTCCCGACTAGCAACTAGGACACTACTTTACACTGTATATGTGTGGAATTTTGCTCTTTTTTTTTTTTTTTTTTTTCCTTTTTGCCTTTGAAAAAGAATAATGATATTTCTGTAGCCAAGGTGGTGGACTTGAATGCCATCAAGGAGAGTATTTGCACTCCTTTTCCAGGTGCATACCACAAGAACTAAGGGTGAGTTAACACTGTCTTGAAATGGGAGGCAGTTCTGCGATTCTCACTGATGGCTCCAACATGGCCACACTGGTTCTGAGTAGTCCAACTCAAATGAAGAATGTCTAGCCCATATTTTAATTATGGAACTGTATGTAAACATAAAAAGAGCTATAAATTAGAAACACATTATTATTACATTAATAAATGCGTAATTATTTTTCATCACTTCTTATAGAAACCAAAAGAAAAATCGTTGACTTTAAACAAAGATTTATTCCCACCGCCAACTCTTTCTACTATTGTGCTTAAAGCTATCTGAAAAACGTGTGATAATTTCTGTCTTCTTAAAACGCTGTGATTTACCTGCAGATTTTTTACACATTAGATATTCATCCTGAATGCAATATATGATCTATTTATTATAATGAAAAACACATAATTGAATTCTCAGGTTTTAAAATTACTTCCTCATCAGTATGTGATGAATCTAATATTGAATATTCATAGCATCACTTCACTGGCAACTCTCCAACTTTCTCTTCCTTAGCACTTAAATGGCTTTTCATGGGTGTTTCTTCTTATTTGACATTTTCATCTTTATTAAAACTGTACTATATGTCTAGAATTATATTTATAGTACTGTACCAAATTTTTAGTTTTAAAATAAAGACAAAATATCTGCATTCAGAAAAATGATTTTAGCAAGCTTCAGTGCACTTCTGCATCAGAACTTCAAAAATATTTTTCTTCTCATGCTGCAATATAGTAATTGTGCTTCTGAGACTTGGCACAGTTAAATTATAACTTTAAAAATAATGAGAGCCTACTCATCTGAACAATAAATCAAAAAAGAGTGATCATATAACATTTGAAATGGACATTTAAGCTTAATTAATATAAACGTTTAAGCAAATACAAATATGTTAAAGTCTTTTTTTTAATGCTACTACGGACTATATTTTCTAAAGAGACTATTTTTATGTATCTCTTATTCTCCCTGTAGAATGTCATGTTCACAAAGATAAACCTTATAACTTAGATTACTGGTTGTCATTTCGTACCTATTCTTGGAAATGCTAGAAGAAAGAGATTATTTTTCTTTTTTATAATGATCTAAAACATAATCTTTGATGTAAATGTCTTCTTCCTCCAGAAAGCGAGCCATATATACAAATACATGTAAAATGATATCAGCACAGCAGGTGTTTGTCAGTTGTTATAATGCTGGGCACTTTTTTCCTTTTTTTTTTTTTTTTTAATTTCTATGCCTTCTCTACTATTGATGTAGTATTAACGCTTTAAAAAGGTGAAGGAATGGTCAGGAACAAAATGAACACAGTAGTGGAGTTAATGTGTGTGTGTGTGTGTGCTCCGTGAGTCTCACACTGTCCCGGTCTTTTCTGCTTGCACCCCTTCCTCTCTGTTTTTAAGGACAAGGATCTTGGTCATATTACAACATGTGAGATCTAGCAATCATTCTGCGGGTCTCAGGGATGTAGAAAACAGTGTGACCGCATCGATCAGAAAATGAAGGAAATCAGCCTGCAGGAAGACTTGATTGGCCCTTGCAAACCAACAAGAGAAAAATAGTGTTAACAGAAAAAAAAAGAACCATGAACAACACTGTGTCATTAAACTCATGCTGATATTGCTTCAGATTACAGCCATAACAATTTTGACCATCATCTGTCACAGAAAGTTTAGTGAATCCGATGTATGGTTTCTCATGCTATATTTCATAGGTTTAGTTGAATAGTCAGAAAGGAGTTTTTTGCCATGTCCAAGACACTATGAAGCTTATGGAAATCATGTTTAAATATTAACTAGTTACTTTAAATGTTGGATCTGTCACTTCAGAGAAGGAACAGAAGCTGAGTTCAGTGAGATAAAGATATGTAAATCCTTTAAAGTTCTTATTTTAAACACAACAGATTTAAGTTGCAGTCAGCACTGTGCTTTCTGAAAAGACCTGGAAGACGAATGAGCTTTGATCTGTGCTTCAACAAAGAATTGGGGCTTAGGGTGCGATATAACAAGGCTGCGACATGATTACCTTTGATACCGCGGAGAGCGCTGGCGTTACTGCTTCCTGGGCTACTTGGAGACCAAAGCTGGAGAGCTGCTTAGGAGAAGGTGTGGGACTGCCCATGCTGTTCCTCTCGGGATTAAAAACGACTTCATCTTTCCTCTCTTCATGAGAAGTTGGTACCACTCATAAAGACTACACTAATTTATAAGATCGCTAGATACAGAAGCAAGCTTATTTGTTCTTTTTCTTTTTTTTTTTTTTCATGGAATAAATCCATATTCTCTTGACACTGCTACCTGAGATAATATTGTGTATACCAGCTTTGTTAATGTATGCTAGTCTGCTCACAAAACCATTGCTGCCTGAGCTTACATACTGTCACATTTTAATACTCTCGTGACAGAAACAAAAAAAAGAATGTGGTATAAGACTTTTCCAAAATTATATTTAGGATACAACCAATGCCATTTACAACCCAATAGAAATGTAGCAATTTCAATATATCAGTAAAACATTCCACTAAGCTGCAGTCCCACTGCCTGAATATAATATCCCATGCATGCATCACTTCTTTATTTATGCTAAGCACATCTAACTAAATCAGATTCTTGCCTTTTCTTCTCCCCTTCTATTGTCTGAGATCCACATGCTATTAAGCTCTTCCATTTTGTTGTCTATCCTATAAAAGACATAACATTTCCATAAGATAGCATAACTTCAGTTCCCATTCAAAATTCTGATCATTCCTATCGGGCCAATACCACGATAGATTTGTTTTCAGAATCATGAACCTTCTAGGTGTCACCTTTAATACTGACTTAAACACAGCCATAATTTCTGAAATATAGTTTAATGAAAAAGAAGATTCTGACCTTGTTTTTGGCACCCCTCAACTCATCCTGCTACTCGTAGTTCAGTTCTCCATGGTCACTTTCTACATATTGCGCTATCCAGCCTTTGCTGGTGGTACTGAAGTACTGACACAGTTTTTCTCTACAGGAATAACATTTTTTCCCCAAAATTTTGAACAAAGGGGAAAGAAATTGTACAAACTTCGCTTTAGAATCTTACCAAAGAAACATTAAGCATGATGTTGTGAAAGCCACTATCAGATTGTTTAAAAAATAGCTGCAGGATTAAAACCAGGTCATAGGAATGGACACAAAATTAAGAGAAGGATGCTTAAACTGTCTGCCAGGAACTGCTAGAGAGAGCAGTATGTGTGTATGTATGTATGTATGTTATGATGGGAATCTTGCTTCTTTCTTGGACTGAGGTATCCAAATGACAGCAGTAGTGAACAATATTTGTGAAATTAGAAGGTAGAAATTCTCTCCCACACAGAGTGATAGGGCAGACGACCAGAAACATGACAGCTCCAGCCTTTTAAGAAGATACTTCAGCTCCTTGTTTGTCTGAGATTGGGACGTAGCCTTTCCTCTGCTCTGCAGCCAGCACTATACCAAAACCCTGGTGGTAAAGACTGTGGAGGATGCCCAGATTCTGCAGCCTGCTTGCGGGTTTCTTCATCTTTTTAATCCCATAGCAGTTTACAGTAATACCTATCAATATGTGGGTCGGTGTGATCAATGAAGTGTCTGTATGCTTGTGGCTTCCTTAATAGTCAGCTGTGCATTTGTTACAGCAAACAGTACATTTGTAGGCAATGAATAGAAAGGCAGAAAATAGATCCTTAAACAATTATTTTACTGTGAAGTAGAAACTGAAATGTAGAGAAATGGTAGAAAATACTGAAAAATTTATTCACCAGAGCAAATAATTTTGTCCCAAGAGAGGACAATTATTAAGCACAGTTAAATTCATCTTAGTTAAGCAAGTATTTATGTTATATCTTTTAGAGATTGTGGAGATTAAGAGTACACTGTGCTTGTGAAGTGCTTTTAAATCCTCACAGAATGAATATGGCACAAAGACTACTGAACTCAGTGGAAATGTAGAGACACCAGACTGGGGAGCCAGGGCATGGAAATCACTCTGCGAACCAGGTGGTCTTTGAGAATCACCTCCTCCCCATATCCACATAACTCCTTGAAAAGCAGTTGGATTATGATCCTGTTACTCTAAACAGGAATCTTCTAATTTATAATCTAAATGCATTCAGGGCTACTTTGTACCCACTTGCTCTTATGTCAGCCTTATGCTTTAGGTTAAGTGGGTTTTGTTTCTCCCCACTGTTTTATTTATAGACAGTTGTCCTCTCTAGTCTACATTTGCTAGTCTAAACAGAGCCAACTTATTCTAGCCTTTCCTGTGAAGAGAGGTGCTCCGTTTATTGCTCTTGCCAGAAGCAAATATTAACTCACTCTGTGTCCTCAGCCAGAAAAATTCACAGAACAGATTTCAGAAATATCCAAGTTGTTTCTTACACTTACAGTCCCTGCCCAACATTTAGCAATGCAGTACGGTTTTCAGGATAGGTAGTATCTAAAAAAATGAAGTGGTACTGCAATAATGGTGCACAACTGTTGGTTTTAATTAATAGCTAAGGACAGCTTTTACAGAGGCTTTATTGCTGCCATCAGAAATTACATTCTTGTTTCCAAAATTAATTGCCTCCCTTACCCCTCCCCCCTTTTTAATGCTCATTTTATTCTAGCTTTGAATTGCTTCTGATTTCCAGCCAGCAAAATGGATTTTAGGATTCATGACTGAAGAAAAATTGACATTGAACTTCACCTTCTAAATGTAATCCTTTTAATTCTTGGGGGCTGATAATGCAGCCATCTTGGCTTTAATGGCAGCTGTTTCCTCAGACTTACAGACCAATTTTCAAAAATACGTGAAATATTTTAAGTCTTAAATGACACATGTTCAAGAACATTACTATAATGAATAAAGGCGTTTTTGTAGTGTCACTAAACATATAATCAAGCTCTCAAGAGTCTGCAGTTTTGAGCTGAAGTGCTATATTATGTTTCCTCCTTCTAGCATTAACCCTATTGGATGGTCTGTGCAACCTGATTATTTGTCCTTTGTGGAACACTCAGCTTTACCAACTATTGACTAAAAGCTGCTAAAAGGCATTTTTTAAACAATGTTTCCAGAGACAGCCAGCATCTGCTGTATTAACTACATGTTGAGAAAGGTAATACATGTGTTATAAATTAATTCATGGAAAAGTTTCAGAAGAGTAGGTCTAAGGCTAAATATCAATTTCAGGCTAAATATCAATTTTCAGGGGGACTTGATTCCTGTAATGTAAACTTTTTTCTAAGCAACCTTAATTGTTGTGAGTATTGGGAAAAATACCTTATTACAAATATCCACCATTCCATGCCAAATTGTGAAGACAAAGTTATAATAAGTTAATGTGACAGGGATGCCTATTAGGATCAAACACAGTTAACTCTGATCAGCTGCTGGTTGTGATACTGACCTATTTTTATACGATGCAGATTGGACCCCATACAATTACATGCCTATGAAGAATGTTTATTTTCTGCCAAAGAATCAAATTTCCAGGGGATTTCACTTTCTTTTTGTTTTGAAAAGCCGATTCAAAATTTAAAATGGAGTGTAACTCCACATATTGAATATTGCATGACTTGTCTTGTCTTTTGATTATTCTGTTTAACTGTTAGTCATTTGTATTCCTATCATAAGTTTTAGCCATGTTATTTCTCCATAACAACATTCTTGTTATGTCACTATATTTCATTTCAACTGATGTATTCACTCTGTGCATCAATTAGAAATATAATACTATGCATGAAATAGCATATTAATTCCTTTTTATGAAAATAGATTATTTATATCAATGGCTGTTAATATCTTAAATTGCCCGATTAAAGATATAATACCTTTACCTACGGCAATGACAATTAAATGTCCAGTGTCCAATATGAAAGTCAGAACTGCAAAAAACCCCGGACCAAGAAAGCAGCAAGCCTTGGCGACAAATGTATTTCAACTGGGTATGAGCAAAATCTAAAAGCAGTTAGGAGAAAGGGAAAAGTATTTTTTGTGTGTAATTTACACCCTTTTCCTAACATTTGATCTTCTGGTGCTAGAGTTACATTGCAATAGCCAACATTGGACATTTGTTGTTAGTGTGATTTACCACAGTATTTCTTGGACAGAAAGAATATGAAAAACCCAACTGCAGCATCTGCAAAGGTAGCAGCTTCGTTAATGAGGACATTGTGATGGCTACTGCTATCATCATTGACCTAGACAAATATTCTTCATCAAAATGAGTAAGTTTGTCGATGCTGCTCCTCAGTTTGGTGTTCAAATAGAAGCTACAGGTCTCATGCCTGCATAAATAAGAAGCTGCAATGAAGGAGTAAGAGAGGAAATCTCTGATGCCTTTTTATCCAAACAAACCACAGCTTTTATGATTTGTTGGCTTTAAATTACTTGGACACCTGCCATACTAGCGTCACATTGCTTTATCTTTGAGATAAACTAATAACCCTACTAAAGATTTTAAAGAAAAGAATTATGAAATGATGCATTTTCAGGCTAAGTTGTTGTCCAAATTTTGATGCAAATGTCAATTTTCACACTTCTAAACTAGACATGGTGGAAGCTTCACCACACCTCTTTGTGTAATCCCTGTCTTTACAGCTTCAACTGAAGTTGAAATACCCTGGCACGCCACAATTCAGTGTGAATACCAAGAGCAGCCTTTATGGGAGAAACTAGGGTAGAACTATAAGGACTTTCTAGAAGAAAAGTTCAGTCATTAACAGCTGACACTCAAGCTTCTATGGCTTGAGTACAAGAACTGTGCTTAGGTAGCTAGATACATGTCCATATCCTATGATAAAGCATGTTAGATAGCAATCCAGTAAAAGATCAAATGCCAAGAAATTTATAATAAAATTTCTATCTATTTAGCCCTAACATTCAGATGATAGCTGCTTTAGAAATCCATATATGTATTGGATTAGGCAAAATTAATTCAAATGAGTTGTTGAGTTTTGAAATACTACTTAATGCTTTCTTATTTTTTCACTTTACAGCAAAAATAATCACCTACCTGGAGGACACACCACATGCTAAATTGCAGAATTTGTTTAAAGAATTTGTACAAAAACATGAAAACAGAACTGGTTATTTGTGTAATTATGGCCACTAATGTTTTCAGAAATTATTATAAGTTTTCGTGTATGTATTCTACAAATGATGTTTTAGTGCTTTCATATTACAAAATCAACCTTACCTATACATGATTTCTAATCGTATAGCTCTTTCCGATTTTTATCTTTTGTAGCCTTAGTTGCTGCTCCTATGTAACCAACAGTGTGAACCATGACCACCCAAGTACACCATTCAAAGGTAACATATGTCAACCTCTATGGAAACAGGACAAACTACAACCTAAATGAAAATCTTATGTACAAAATTTCTGATCTCTTTATTTTATGAAGAGAGTTATACATAAACTCTTCTTAACTTTCAAGCTGAGAATAATAGCAGCACTAACTAGGAATTCTATAGATTCTATATTTAGATATCAAAAATATTGCCATGAACCTGTGCTTTCAGCAACTGGTGAAAATAAGTATAATTAGTCATGTGTAGGGCTTTTTAAATTTTTTTAAGCCAGAAGGAGATGAAAACCTTCTATTAAGGAGATAAGTTGGACCATGAAGAAATTTTACACTATGAACAGTTTGAAAAGGAAAACTAAATGTAATGGAAGAAGAGATATGACCCATGTTCAGTTTTTAATGTAATAAAAACAATTGGCTTCTCTCACTTGAAAGGAATAGCGCGTTCTGTGCTCAGTAATGCTAATCCTGACAGTTGCTCCTGGCCATGTATCTCATATAATTTTGAAAGGTACAAAGACATGAAAAATTTCTTATATGAAACAGACTCATGGATATTAAGATGACAGAGGGTGAAGTGAAGAGTGTGAGCTTTGAAGAAAGAAAGACAGTTTTCAAAGCTACTAACTTTTTTTTTTCTTTTCTGAGAGTTATTCTGTCAAAGATACTTAGCTCAGCTGTCATTTCTTACTTACTAATGCCATATGTTTCACAACTTAAATCGGCAGATCCATCTGTGTTATTGGTAGCGAATACCAGTGGTTAAGCACATACTCTGCATACAGATAGCATTCTGCTATATGCAGTCTCAATTCTGATGAAAAAATTATCTTTTTTTTTTTTTTTTTTTTTTTTTTTTAAGAAAAAAAGCTATTAGCTTTAAGTTATAGACTTTTTCAGGTATGTGTTCCAGGAGTTGAGAGGAAGATCACTTTGCTCTTACCTGCATAATCTGTTCTAAATAATTTATGAAAAAAAAAATCATTAATTATTTCAAATTAGGAATAAGCTGTTTTTCAATATTTGCAGTGCTTATATGACACACCGCTAGAGGGGCATCCGTGATTCTTTTCACTTCCTGGGTGAGTTAAACTGAATTTGAGAGATTATCATTTGTTACATATAAGAATTTATTAGAACTAAGTAGTTCTACACGTGTGACGTACACCAGATGATATCGAATAATTAACACCTGGAGAGGACCCCAGAGCAAACCCCTCTTTTGTGGGCTGCACCATCCCGAGTCCCATCCTTGCCTTTGTGGCACCTATCGGTATTTGGAAGATAACACAGTAAGGATGGAAGGTATTACTCCAATCCTTCATCTACCATATATTTTTACCTATTAGACCAACTTAATTTTAAATAACGTTAGATTAAACAATTTCAGTGACATTCATTGTCTTGTATTATCATCAAAGTCACATTCAGCAAGATAGTTCAGGAAAACTAAATATCTTGTTTCATAAACTGTATTATTCTTAGTTTTCTAAAATCTGAGACTCTTCTCATTTGAAAGTAGAGGGATATTAAAACCATACTGGTGCTAATGTTTCCTCTTATCCTGTATTCATGGTATCATTAAAAAAACAATCAAACAAAACCAGAAAACCTTGCTATCACTTTCAGAACCGTTCTGGTAGTGTAAGGATGTCCCAGAGTTGCATATACCTTATAAAAGTCACCTTTCAATAACTAGCAGCCCCTTCAGTATCAACCTGTTTACTTCTGCTATGATGCATTGCGTTAGGTGAGGATTTCAGTTCGTGCATACCAATTAGCGCATTGCTGATTTACTTCTAACAAAATAAAAAACACCTGCCTGTCATGAGATCTTTCTGAAATGGCAACTTTTGAACAGCTAGAAAAGATGATATTTGAAAGATGTCAGCTGAACATTCCTTTGAAGGACTGCTTTCAGCTTCAGAGAGCATGCGTAATCAGACTTTGCCTGGCTAACTGTGGAAAGAGGTAACATAAGAGAAGTAAAATCTCTCTGCAGACTCGGGGTAAGGGTGACGCAGCTTCCCATAATTGCTGCTCAAACTTCAGAGCTAAAATGCTGTCTGTCAGTGACCTGTGCGATGAAGGGCAGGTATTAAAAGCTTTGAGTCAATGCCTTTCTAGGGTGCCTGCATTTCTCTCTCCCTGCCCATGTCCTCCCAGTCCCAGTTTATGGTCTGTTTTGTTTTCATGCAGAGATGGAGCTGCTTTATTGAGGGAGGAGAACTGCCTAGACTTCTGACCTGACACAGAAATAAAATCCAGAGAGTAGGACTACCTTTGCTTTAGACCATTAGATCTCACCTTTGTCCAGAATAAAATGGAATAAAACATAGAATAATATTCTATAGAAGAGCTGCTTTTAGTCCCATAAAATTAATCCCAGGAAAAAAAAAATCCTTGATTTGTGTGCTAGATTAAATCTAGCATATGAAAGTGTGTTACTAGATGAAAGTAAATTGCAATAGCTCTGCCTCAAAAAGCATGTTGCAGCAAGTGCATTCAAACACTTCATCTTTCTAGCAACATGGCAGCCATGCTCAAAGTTATTTGAGACATTTTCACGGCAGCTTCACCTGAGAAGAATCGTAGCACTGGAAGTGCTGAATCATAGAAACATAGAATGAGAGAATTCTTAAGGTTGGGCGGGACCAATGCTGTATGATAAAGTCGAATGCTAATACCCCACAACACCGCTCACCTACCTTTTGTCGGAACCCACTCTTGCTGTTTCCTGGCAGCCATCTCTCACCTCCTACCAAGAGCTTTAACAAAGATTTGCAATTGAGCTTGGTGAAAAATGCGTGTTCCCAACCTTCATAAAAGGTACAAAAAATCATAAAATTCCTCCAAGAAAGATTTGTCTGCCATCACACTCTCTAGCCTAGGTTTCAAGTCTGCATTTACCCATGACAATAGCAAGGTGACAGTTAGCTTAGTTGATGCTAGTAAGGAAGGCTCTCTGCATAATTCAAAAAAGCAGTAGGAATGAATAAAATTATAAATATGGTTAAGTGTATCATGGAAATTCTGGGAAAATTATGACACATCCCTGAGAATAGAAGTAGCTGCATAACTGATATAAGAAAGAGCTTTGAGTCTAGGAAACACTATCAGCAGTTGCCCAGAAATATCTAAATCAAGATGATGCTCAGCTCTGTTGAATTAGAATAAACTGATGAAAACCTAAAATTAAATATTGGAAGAATAGAACCAAGCCAGTGACTCCCCTTCACAAGATTTGCTGAAGAGCTTAAAATGGAATTTTTTTTTTTTAAATGGGCTTTTTTTTTTTTCTTCTTTGACAGTGTGCTATCCCCTTCCCACAATAAATGGCAATCCTTGCAAATAACAATTAGGCTCAGACTGCATGCTGCTGGCTTGTGTGTGAATGGCTGAAAAGTATTCTTCTCTCAAGCATCCATTCCCAAGGACTTTTCTTTGCTTGCAATTCCAAGGTTGATAGCTATACTGACTGTTGCTATAATATGAGTGGATAAAACCCTGGATCTCAGGAGAGCACCTCCTGAGTGACCACAATAAATCATGCTTGTGATGCTTTTCTCTTCTGAAGTTTTTGATTCACCGATTTGCCAATATAGTAAGTATTCCCAATCACATCAAAAATAAGAGTATTAGACAGTCCTTAGATTAGTCTTGACATGGATACTTAGGCTGTTTTAAAATAGTTTTTTTTTATGTTGTTTTTAATACTTCTTTCCTTAAATTTTAATGTCTAACAGATTCTCGGTATTACAAACCTGGGCATTCCCTCATGCCACCAAATGCAGCAGCTCTCTTACTTTTGTATGGAATAAACAAAAAGCCACTTTTGTCATGTCGATCTGGCATTTGTACTACGCTCTCACTCTCTGCTTTGGTATTCATGTCAGGGTTCAAATTTTCTTTCCATCTAAGAACATATTTTAAACAAATAAGGAAAAATAAATGAAAGCATTTTCAGAGGTGTTAATTAATTTGCTCTGATTGATTCCAGACAGTTGAGACTTCTCAGCCTTGATTTTCCAAGTAGCTGGACACCTCCATCATCACTGGGTGACAGCAAGATGTCTGTAGCAGCAAAATCTCAGAATGTCTGAAAAAGAGCCCAAGATCTCAGCCTGGGTATTCATACAAATGAAGCATAAAAATAATGAGTACAAAAGACAGTACAGTTCTGTTTTAACTATACTGAAAGACTGAACTTGATATTACAAGTTTTCTTCTTCAACACAGTATCTCTGCTCTGAGGCCTCAAAGAACCCAGGGGAATTTCTTCCATATTCAAAAGTGAAAGGAAGCTGAGTAGGTATTTCAGCATTTAGTTCAACATTTAGGGTATATTTCTATTCATTAAGCCGGGGAGCAGAATGACTTCCTAACAATTATGAAAGATTTTATGCCTGCTGCAGTAATACCGCTGCTCCAGATCTATCATGAATGATCTATCTCCACCATCTGAAAAATCACTCTAGAGGACCTCAAGTCTTTAAAGTCATGTTCATAAACGAAAGTTTTCAGTATTCTCATTGACTCTTTTCTCATTTTCTTTTCCTTCACCTTTTCATTTCCTTTCAGCTTAAATTAAGGAAACTATCTGTAGTTCATCTAGGAACAAAAATAGTCGCACTGGAGATAATACTTTTTATACTAACTTTTGAATTTGCTAGAAATTAGTTCTGGAAAGGCCACTTCATTTCTGCTTATCAGACAGCACAAGGAAAGATTTTAAAATGTGCTTGACTGTGTGAACAACACTAAAATGTTTGGCCAATCTGAAACAGAAAGAAAGGAATATGAAAAGGCTAACATGAAGCATAAGATAATCTGCCCAAAAATGAATTCAGCCCTTTTACCAACAGATATCCACAGTGCATTAGGCAAAAAACACAGCCTGTCACACTTCAGTGGTTTCTCACCGAGCTCTCCAAAGTGTTTCCAGGTGTACTCAACACATTACAGCACTTGTCCTGCACAGCCAACCCCAACCAATGACATTTGCTTCCCGTACATGACAAACATCCTCAGCGGAATGGATAAGCTATCTGAACTCAAATATAGGGAAACATATTTGGATTCTTACTGATGAGTGCATGAACAAATTTCCAAAGGAGGTTTTCTTTTTAAAGCAGAAGACAAGCTAATGCTTTTGTTAGTGCTGTGTTCTTAGCTCTCAGTACCTCACAGTTTAATTCTAGGTGCTTTCAATGTATGAACTTCTTTTCTTTTTTTTTCAGGTAGTACATTAGGGAACTTATGAGGAACAGTATAGGCATGTTATTTACTGTTTGCTATGTCAAACACAATTTCGGTTTCATGTAAGTCGAAACTCCCATGAGAGAAAGTCTCAGCCTTCCCCCACTCTGCGTGTCAGCTTTCCTGAAAACTTGTCACGTCTGACTTACTGTGTTAGTCTAGTTTAGCTATTGTCAAATCAGCAATTCAATATATAAATAATTTTGCTTTATAAATTGTCAAGCTAACAGTTTCTTTTCTATGCATCTCATTCTATCATTTCATTTTCTGTTCTCCTGCCAACTTTTTTTTTAAGAAGCAGGAATGTACACAGACTGTACAATAAACATCAGAAACAGTTATATTGAGAGAGATGGTCTTTTGGGGGATTTATTTCCTTTACACAGGGTAAGCACTAAATATATAGATACATTGGCTGGAAGAAGTGATATATGAAATCTGATTAGCTGAATAAATCTCTGGATTGTTTGGAGAATAAAGTAAAACATATTGCATAAGAGGCTAAAAATTAACTAACAAGTGTTACACAATCACATGATGTTAAACATGCTAGCACATATCCTCTCTCAGAGTTTTCACACTTTTGCAATTATTTAATAGCGTATATTATCATTTCTGATACTTCCAGGAACCAATAGGTTTTTCAATTTGTAGTCCAATAATTTTAGCATTTTAAAATATCAAAGAGATAAGGCCTTTGCCCTGCTTTGTATGGTGTTATGTTACTATATAAGCTGGATATAGCGGAGTCTGGGAGAGGGCTGCTTGTCTTGGAAAGAGCAATAGCTATTTGCACCATCACCTCACTACAGCACTGCCTCTGTAGGAGGAGTTCGCTATTGATTTACCTCCGAATTGCTATTACAGAGCCGATGCGGTACGGAAGGCACTGCAAGCTCATTCTACCTTTACGTTCATGGTCTTGCTTCGTTTCCAGTCTTAAGCTTTCCTTGATGTGACATTGTGCAAGTCTTGCTTTCTTTAGTGTACTCCCTTGGCTTGGATATTTATTGCTTGGATATTTATTTAAAGTCAGACTGTACCACCTTGCTCTTTCTAGAACTTAAAACGAGTTCTTATCCCCCAGCTTAAAATAGCTTTGTGGCTTTCTTCTGAAGAGCCCTATCTCGTGAAACTTCATCCGGGTTTATTCACCAGGATTATATATAATTTAAAAAATAATAGATATTATAAGGGTTTCTAGTGTCATTTCCTTGTTTTAGCCCATGTAAGAAAATATTTAGGTTGGAATTCAAAGTCCTTTTAGCATTCCGGGTTCCTAGGTTTCCCAGGTGGTGTTTCCTACTAACTGTAGTATTTTTCTCCTCTCTTGCTGACATTTTTCACCTTTTAATAGTCCTGCAGTTTAATAGGACTTCTCCTGGATAAGATTCTCCCCTCTCCAAGTTTGCTTCATCTGTGAGGTCTGAATCCAGTTTCCCAGCCCTGGGATTTTAAAAAATTTGGCTTTATTTTTTTTTTTTTTCTGCCTCTGAGCACTTTGTAATGCTCTCAAATCTTGAATGTAAATCCCAGTACCTTACAGAAAGGCTGGAGCAAGGTATTTTCTCATAGCATCCTTCGACTATCCAAGCCTATCAGGATACTTTTATTTGAACAAATGGTGACCCTTTATTGATACAACTTAGCAGAAGGAAGAAGAATTCCCTCAGAATTCCTTGGCATTTTCTATCCAGTGAAGGACAAGCGCTTCCTTCCTGCAAAATGTGCTTCTAGACAGATTCCCTGGGTGATGGTACCCAGGATTCTGCCTTCTGTAGCAATAGCTAAAAACTTTTCAGAATTAATATAAAAGTCTTCATTGTCTGATCATAATAAAGTCCAACTAGAAATTCAGATACTTGTGGGGGTAACAGAATACAAAGTATGACTGTCCTGGCTAAGAACTCATAATAAAAGCATGGTGGAGAAAAGTATGAGCTCCATTGATATTACTGTTAATCTATACTACTATTAATAATCCAAGTATGTGGATTAAAAACTGAATTAAATGGCAAATAATCATATCTGTAATCTTCAACTGCTGCTATTACACTTTGAAAACATCGTCTAACTTCTTCCATAGGTAAGCATGCTTGGTCTAGCTAATCTCACCTCTGCTTGGTGTGAAATAAATCTCCTTTATTCCATCCATCACTTACAAATTGTTGACCTGAATATTCTGCAATGCTGTTAATCAGATATTTATGAAAATGAAATTCTGCCTCCATTCTTTGTTCTATGTCATAACAATTGTTTAATTGTGTTTGCATTAACTGCATTTTTTTCTTAAAAACCGAGCAACTTAAATATTTTAAAATATTGCCACAGTGTATTACATGCAACAAAGCTTTCTCTCTACAATAAATAGAAACCCATGTACTAGGAAACAGGATTCCTATTTATCAGTATTTTAGAATGCACTACTTCAGTCCAAATGCTGGATTATACTCTCCTCAATACCAGCAAAATCTACATGAATTCTCTTGAAGCCATGAACATTCATTTGGATTTGAACTGATGTAAATCAAAATAACTATTTCTTTCTATGGCAGTGTTAGCCCCAGTCTCCTTTTTTATAGCTTAGCCAAATAAATGCCTAAACCTAAATGAAGATTTGTGCTTTTTCTCAGATGTTAATCTATCTGTTTAAATCTTTATGCAAAAGAAAGAATATTGGGTTGTGTTTTTACTAAGTCTCATTCCTTCATGCCAAGACTGCCTGCAAGAATTATCTCCAAAGACTATCGCTCCTACTACTAATAATAATAAAAAAAGACAAAAAACCTTGAAATACAACAGACAAAGATAAAATGAAGAGTCAATAATACAAGAACTTTAGAAGCTGTTGTAAGTCTTTTAATTTCATACGAGTATTCAAAAATGTTAATATAATCTGACACTACTCTCATCCAAAGGAATGAAATACCTTTTTCCTGGAGTTTAGGTCAGACAGTTTAGGGAGAGAACTTCCCTAGTGGGGAGAGGCAGCATCTCAGCTACTTCTGAAAAAGGATTGTGATGACTCTGATCTTTCTACTTCTCAACTGAAATTCAAACTGTCTCTTTTTTTCCACTTTTTTTTTTTTCCCACTTTTTGTTTGTTAATTAGTTTCCATTGCTTGTGCTCAGCTTGACACCTTGACCAGGATTAGCTGATCTGTGCTCAGGAACCGAAATGAAATGCCAGTGTTAGGATTAGAGTCGCCCTCCACACAACCATGAGCAATGGGAAGAGGTTCTTTGTGTGGCCATGCAGATGTCAGTGGAAGCTGCTCGGGGCTGAATATATGTGAATACTGCTGACGGCTCCCATGCCAGATAATGCATCACTGAACTTCAGGAAATGGAAGCATCTCCATGCTTCCATGGTAATGGAAGTAATTAGTTAATATGGAAGTATTAGTTAATATTGATAACATACCACCTAAGAATATATTTCTATTAATATCAACAATTTTGTTCACACCACTGACTTCGGTGGCTGTACACATCTAGATCATAATTACCGTATTTCCGTAGTGTTGCAGAATAGGCAGAATCCACTTCTACTCTTTAGCCCTCAGGCTTGTACCCAATGGCCAAGGTGTTTTGAAGGGGCTTGCAATGTTAGCAGTTCCACTGAGCTCACCACTTTTTACGTAAGAAAACTCAGAAGGTGTTTGTCCTTCTGTAACAAACACTTCTTTTAGCTACCTCAGATTCCTCTCTGTTTGCTTTACTTGTTTGAAGCATATGAATTACTATGGCTTCAGTCTGAATGGTAAAGAAGAACAATAGATCATCCTTGACAGCCTTGCCTTGCAATGGTGTTTGAAATAGTGCAAGATATATAGAACAAAGGAAAGGTGGTTGATTGGGAGTTCTTTTGTTTCATTATTCCTCAAAAAGTGTTATACTGATTTCTATTATGATGGTAGTAAGTCAAAGGTGAACTTCTGATGCTTTGACATTTTTCCAGATCAGATGAATAGAATATCTTCTGAATAAGGTCAGCAAAGATGTAAAGTATTGGAAGGGTTAAAATATTATTGAGGGGATGAATCTTTTGAGCAGACATGAAAACAATTCCTGGACCTTTTCTCCTAACGCTATTTCATCTTAAGAAGGACTTTGTGTTTGAAAACTAATTGTTTCCAGTATAGATTTATTTTTTTGAGAGATTAAGAAAACAAAAGTAAACTTGTATGACCTTTTCTGTGAATTTTTGAAAATAACACTATATCAATGAAATTATTCTGCTTTACTGAATGGGATTTTACCAACGAAGACAATGCATTAAAAAATCCTGCTCATATAGAATACCAGAAAAATAAATGAAACACATATTGATCCTTTTGAATGAATTCAGCTGAAGTAATATTAAAACAGGGTCATTTGTTGATGCATCTGTCTCTAATAAATTTTCTGTGTTTCAGAAACACACATTGCACAGCTTTAAAAGAGCTCCTCTTATCTGAAATGTCATTTGAGCACCAATCTTGGAATATGAAAAACTTACTATGAAAAAACCATCATGAGGAACTTTTTCACTGTATCAAAAACTGCTGCACACTGCTTGTTTGAATGATCTTATTTCTCAGTCTTATATTTTAAGACATGCTTTTATCAATAGTTGTGTATTTTTGATTTGGGGTCATTTTACAGGTTAAACATACAAACTTTGTGGAATCCCCTCTATCCTATGCAACTTTTCATTCAGTGCTCATAAATGGGGAAGACTCCCTGAAAACAGAGGCCAGCCATGGTCAGTCCTGGGACTGCTGCCATCTTCAGCCTGCTGAAAGGTATGGGCTGCCTTAGTCGGGCTAGGGCACTTCTATCTCTTTTATCTTCAACTGAGAAAGAGAAGTGGGAAACCCAGAGACAGATTTCCATAAGGATCTGGCTTGTTATGGCAGACTCCGAGAAGATTGGGCCACGCTCTACTGTATGAGCACAAAAGGACAAAGATTTTGGTAAACCTTTTTCTTTTCTGTTAATTAAGTCTTTTTCTTAGTATTATGGCAGCATGTCACATCTCAAATTACTAGCAATGTGCTAATTCGGAAGGAATTGCTGTGTGGGAGCACAGCCAGGACAAGTGTGGGCTGCCCTGCAAGGAGAGCCCGGCGGGGCTCTTTGCTCAGGATTAGCTCGTGGTCAGGATTAACCACATGCAGAGCATGAGCGGCGAGCAGGATCCTTGCACAGCGGAGGATTGCTTTTACACCTGACTACATTCAGAAATGACTTTTGTAGCCCGGCACTTGATTTTTATTTGCTCAACAGAGGAAGTTCAATGGAAGTTCAACAACAATGATAAAATCTCAACTGTTTATGTAGGGCTCCTAGGGAGTTCCCAAGGAGTGTATGCAGCATGTGAGATAGGTGACTTGAAACTGAAAATATATCTAGCAAACCCACAGTCCAAGCTGCAGTCCAGATGTGTTCTGGGAACTGCAATGTGACTGGAAAAAAAAAAAAAAAAAAGTGATTTTTCCCTGACAGTGGATGAACACAAATGTTGGAAGATATTTCTATGTGTTACTATCTTTATACATCTCATTAGATCGAATAGCACCCTGTATGTCACACCCCCAAAATCATTTTTGTTATGTTTTATTTGACCAAACACAAAACTTTTCATTATGTTTTCTGTCCCTGCGTTTTAATGAAATGAAATAAAATTGTGGAATAAAAGTCCTCTTTTTTTAAAAACATTCTCATTGGAAAATGATAGAATCAAGAGTTTTGAAATTTTCCTTATCTCCCCCTCCCAACTGTTTTTTCAGCCAAAAGCTGTTGTCAAATTATAAATGAATCGAGTTGTTCTTTTGGAAGAGCTTTCTTTGGCAAGCTTTGCCCAGCTCTGTGTCAGTAAGCTGTCTCCTGCACATATATGAAATAAAGAACCTTTTTTTTTTTCTTGTTGAAAGAAAGTGAAGTACAGACTCCCCTTACTTGTAGCTACTTTCAGACCTAAAGGTCTCTCTGTGCCAAATGACTGTTTGTCCTTCAGCTCCACATGGTATCTCACTGTGGACACTGATGGTCAGATTTCAAGATTTCATCTTTTATCAAGAGATAAATTTTAGTGGGGATGAACATTTGAGACACGTGTTGTATATGAGACCAATGCATCCCATCTTTCTTGGGCCGGCGACTGGAAATGCACCGCTTTGGGATTCGGTTTTGTTGTTTTTGTTATTTGAAGTTTTAATGTTTTTGACTGGAGCACAGCAGCAGCTAAACATGAAATATTTGTCTGCTTCAGATTGAAAATACGAAAGAAATGTCATAGATGCTGTTTCTGAGTGCATTTTCTCTTACCATTCTAACTCGTCCAAAATTACACTAGCCAAATATGCAAAGGTTGTTTTGTGTTTCGGCAGGACTGAGGTCACGAGTTACACGCTATTCTAATGGATAATATGCAACATACACATAAAAGGATAAAATTGCCTTTTTTCAATAAAAAGATTTGGTCTGAAATGTTTTAAGGACCTCTAAAATACAAGAAGTAACATAATATTTCAGAGCTGGGGAACTCTAATGGTTTTCCTTTTATTATTCCACTTTAAATAAAAACTTCTTGTAAGCTTCACTCAGAAAACTTGTCCTAGTGTGAAATTCATGCGAGTTCCACCCGATTATGAATATTTCTATCTTTTGTACCATGTAGTGATTCTTATTTGAGATTTTTCATTAAAGTTCATAGATGGAATCAATACCAATCAAACGATATCAGACAAGGCATTCATTTCTTTAAAATGTGTGCATGGCGTTCAGCTTAAATAAAAATGAAATCTTTGGCAATTGAAAGTATTACCATTTTAATTAAAATGACTCCTCTGTTACCAGACTGAAAGGGTCAGCTTCAGCAGGTCGGATGTTGTTTGCACACTACCAATCTCCAACTTGGTGAAATAAGAATAAGAAATAAGAACAGAAGTAAGAAATAAGAATAAATTAAGAATGGAAATCTGCCTCACACTGTTATATTGCAACAGAATTACATTTTTCCAGTAGAAAGTTATTCCTAGTCCTTAAACGCCATAAAGTTCAGGGAATTTCAAACAGCTTTAGAGGAATTTACAGTTAGGGTATTTCTTTAATAAACTGCTACTGGCTGTGTCATGATAACTTTTGTATCAAAGGAGATTTCGTGTTTACCGTAACACCAAGCGTGTGCTGAAATCTTGCACATTGCTCATCCTCATTATTGTGGCTGGAGCAGCCAAAGTCATGATCACGCATTTGATAACATGGAGCACTAGATATATTTTGTCAGGTGGAGATATATGAGGAATTTGGTTTACATTATAGGATACCTGGTGTCAAAAAGAACCTGAGGTTTGCATTTAATTTAACCAGTAACCCATGCCCAGAATGACTCTTATGTGGTCCCCACATTGTGAGCCAGCAATTTCTGCATGTTTATTTTGATAGGGTTCTAGCACAGAATTTACAAATAAAATAATTCCTTTTTCTTTTACTCTTCAATCGAATGAGGCAAAGCAGCCAGCAACTCAGCTCAGAAAGTTGGAAAATTATCCGCAGACTCTATCCCTCCCGTCCCATGGTGTTTTCATTCTATTCTATTCTATTTCATTCCGCAGTCATGCGGAAATGTATAGTTTTTAATTTCAGGAGCTGCTGCATGAATATACTGTTCATCACACAGATACAGTCCATTGTAGGTTTAACTGTTTAATACGGGCCCATTTTCCCAAGCTTCACAATTATTTAAGAAAGTAATTTCTATTGACTTTTGGTGCAAAACACTTGGAACTTAAAATTGCCAGAGCATGGAAGAAAAAATTACCTAATAATATCACTCCAGAAGAATAAGTGGCAGTAGCCAAACTAGAGCCACTTACCCTTACTGAAAGCTTCAGCTCAGAACATCTTTATGCTTAAATTTACAGAAGAGGTACCAAAAATAAATTGCATGCCTCGATCAGCTTATGCTGTCTAGGAGGGCTTTTGTGAAAGAACTTATAACAGCTGACTTACTGTCTTTATTCCTAGAGCATCTCAGTTGTTTGCCTGCATGTGTTGGCTTCTTTCTAAACATAAAATCTTTCTTGGGGGTGAGGCAGGAAGGTCCTCCGTTCCTTCAGAATATAAAGATATTGCAGTGATGAAAGGACAAGTTGTGGGAAAGAGTCACTTCTCATCTAATGAATACAAAGGAGACATTTCCACCTCAGGAGGTGAATATGTGGTCATTACCAGTCACATAAAATATTTTAACTGCCCTCTGGAGTTGTGACTTCCAGCCTCTCATAAATCAGATGAGATACGGATGGTCAAGGAGTCTTATTTATATGCCCTGAGTCAAAAGAACTGTTTTTCCACAATCGCTTTCACTCTGCACTCTTCATCTGGTCCTATTACACCTAGAAGAAATTACCTTTTTTTTTTTTTTTTTTTTTAATGCTGGCTTATTTCCAGCAAAGGAACTGGTATCTGACTTCTGTGCCATAAAAAAATGAGAGATCCCTAGTTTATCTCTATCTCACAAGAAACTCTACTAAGTTTTCACACCAGCAGGACTTGGGAACCTCAACACCTTTGAGAGCGGGTGAGTGAACCCTTCTGGTGCAAGTAGATGAGTGCTAATGCCCAGAGCAGCCCAGGGGATGCCACAGTGCAAGACTGCCTTGCGAGGAATAACATTTACTGCCACCCTTCAAAGGGCTCTTACATCTGCAAGATAGCTGAGCCTCTACTAGTGTTTTCTTTCTGTAATAACTTCTTGCTGAGCCTTAGCTTTTTGTCTTGGTGCTTTCTTCACATTTCAATGAGGCACCAGGCTCTAGAGGAACGTGGAGATCAAACGGCTTTTATGCACACAGTGCTACAGCAAACAAAGCGGCAAACTGCGGATGGCAGAGGAATGAAAATAGAAGAGAAAATCAATCCCGGGATGACAAGAAGTCAAGTCCGAACAAATCAAAAAGGGGAATATCAGTCCACAAGGAAATATTTTACCATGCCAATGACACTGAATGCGGTAAAAGCATCTGATTCTGACATGAACAGGAGTGTCTTCAGGGGTGATCTCTTCTGAGCACTTAAAAATAAGAGTTGAAACCACGCTTTTTCAGGTAGCAGGAAAGAATTCAAAGAGCATTTTTTTGGCTTTTTGGCCCAAACTGGACAGAATTATCTATTTTTTTTTCTCCCTTGGATATGATTTATGGTGCTATTACAATGAAAATTACACACTCCCCAAACAAATTTGTACTATTTGAGGAAACCAAGATACCATTTGGCTTAATTTCCATTAAAAAACTAGCTAGTATTGAAAAGTATTCATTAGAGGGTTGGGCAGGAAAGCCTAAAAACACAGTATCAGAAATGAAATTCCAGGATTTGCTTCAATATAGGACTTCATCATTTGCTGTGAAAGAAGAGAGCTATTTAAAATGCATTGGGAAGAAAACCCAGCTTGGAAGAGATGCGACCGCAGCTCTGCATGCGAAGGAGGATGCAATATGTTAAAAAAGCAGGATATTTTTGCAACCAAAAGCAGCCATCCAGATTCTCCCCTTTTATCCAGCAGCCCAGTGCTCACGCAGGGCTCGCTGCTGGTGCTGCCCCAGGAGAGGAGAGGGTGCCCTTTCCTTGGCTCATCTGCCAGGCATAGGCAGCCTAAAGGCACCAACAGGACTGAACTGGAAGTATTGCAAAACTGGCAGTCACCTGCGATATTGCAGCAAGTTTTATCCAAGGTAACCCAGCAATGGGCTGCCAGCATGGAGCCGTCGTCCTTGCCGGGCATGGCTGCGCACAGGGCGAGCTCAGCATGCAGCGGGATCATGGCACATGGCCCCT
This sequence comes from Microcambeva ribeirae, assembly GCA_035222435.1. Classification (NCBI taxonomy): domain Eukaryota; kingdom Metazoa; phylum Chordata; class Actinopteri; order Siluriformes; family Trichomycteridae; genus Microcambeva; species Microcambeva ribeirae. The sequence goes on from JAYECN010584296.1 coordinate 53,294, forward strand.
GGAAGTCCCAGCAGACACTTCCAGCTGCCTAAGGGAGACCATTTCCCCCCGATTTTGAGAATATTTGATAGTCATGAGGTACTTCCACATAAATGATGCTCTTCTTGGTTCAATCAGAGGAGGACCAGGCGTTTCTCTTGTGTCTCTGTGTTTCTTGTTTCTCTGTGCCTCCTCTAAAACATTGTAGCAGGTAAGTTTTGAACTCACAATGGATTTTTGGCTGCCGATATGTTCCAATGTTTAATAAGTCTCGTTTCTTAATAAACCTGGATGATACATATATTTATGTAATTATTTATGTCTACGGTGTGAATATGCTATTTCATTAAACACTTGATTTTTTGTAGTTTTTGTTTTCTGTTCTAGTGTATCGTCTTCTGTAGTAATTCAATTCATTATCTGGGTTTGGATACCTGTGATATACAAATAAATATATTTAAATCACATTTATGTTTACATGGTGTGTGGAATTCAATGACTAAACAATTGAGGTTAATCAGCTTGGTCTCAGCTGAATTCTACTCCTATGAAAATGAGCAAGATTTTTACAATTTGCTTCAGTGGCTGCAGAAACGAGTTCTTTCCCAGCATAAATAAATAGCAGGGCTGATGTCAGATTCTGCTTTTCTGGAGTAAGTGAAAATGAATGTGTAGTCATTGAGGAACGTAGTAATTTGCTCTCAAATTTTGTGATATTTCTGCTTCAGAAATGCAGTGTTTTTGAAGAAATTGTGACTTCTAATACTATCTTTTTACAGGGTGATAGTCATCCATTTTAATAAACACATTGAATTTGTTTCAGCACCACAATTTAAAAGAGATAGTATTACATACTCTATAAATATTTGCACATATATATATATGCACGCAAATGTTTATATATGAATTATCTACACGTATGCAACATGGCTAAAAAAAGCTTGCTGCTTCTTTTTGACCTTCCTTGCACATCTTTGAATCTTTTTTCTTCAGCTGACAAGAGGAAAAAAAAACCCTATTATAATCTGAATTTTAAAGAGAATATTGTTCTAAAACTCAGGAGAGTCTCTGAGGAGCTAGACTAAATATTATGAAGAATTTAGCTGCAGGGCAAATGTTTCCTATTTTCAATTTTTACAACTCATCCCTCTCCCAGGATATCCCCTAATACTCTCATTTATAATCCAAATGATCTTTCCTGCTGGATGGTTTTGCCTATGCTGTGCCCCTCATACCTATGCAGTTGGAAAAGCCAATCTTGTCAGTATTAAGGCTTGGCTGAAATTTTGAGTCACTATTATTAAATTCACTGCAGCATGGCAAAAGCTCAGAAGATTCTTTCCAGCCTTCTTTTGGAGTTTGTGGCTACACATGTAACTCATCTCCCTTCCTCCACTGCCTAAAATCAAATTTGTAATACTCCTTGAGATGATATTTGGCCTCAGAATAATAAAACTCTGGAATTCTTTCAAAATGTGCTCTTATATCCCAAAATGCAGTCGCCATATCCCAGAAAAAATCATAATAGCTGGTGTATCATGGGATGAAAGAGGTAGCATGCACTGAAATACATGGAAGGAGGTCCCGGTTGTGTGAGAGCCTTTAAATCCATAGAAATCAGAATACTGTGCACCTGCGAGCATTAAATCAGAGGACAACTGGTCTTCTCTGTTCTGCTCTGCACTACTCCAGCTTTCCAAACATGGCTATTCATAAATAAATAAATTAAATAAATAAATAAATAAAAAGCGTTGACAAAACTTTCATTAAAGGTTGGTTTGTCTGCAAAACAGCTTCTGGATTCAAGAGAAAATGAAAGGCACCTCAGGGAGCTGCTGCGCTTTTCACCACAGTCACAACAGAAATGCAGTTTTCTGAGGAATGTTCGAAGTGGTGCTTGCTGAGAGGAGCTTGTGGAGGTGGTGAGAAGGTCAGGCGGGACCCCAGGAGGCCAGCGCAACACTCCTAATTTCTCTAAATAATCCTTCTGTGACCTTTAGTGAATTGTCTAGGATATATTTTTGAAGAGTACATAAGGAATTCAGATGCCCAAATCCCACTTATTTTCAGTGAGAATTAGTGTACTGAATGCACCTGAGCCCCTCACAGATGGTCTCTGAAATTGCTTAGGAAAATGAGTCACCGGGGATTTAGGATGCCTTTTTTTTTTTTTTCTTTTTTTTCATGTAGAATAGTGTTGGATGATATTAACCTGCTTCACAGAGGTACAGGAAGAGCTTGACTCCCCCCATGGTTAGCAGCTTGGAAAGTTAGATGAATATAAGAGGCACAAAATCCATCTTCTGTACATGATCCATATGCAGACTTTGCCTGGCTTCTGCTGACCGGAAAGCTGCCCTTGCACAGCTGGAAATGCTGCAAGGTAGGGAGATGCCAGCATTTCCCAAAACTATGGCCAGCTCACGTCAGTCACTTAGAAAGGTGCTGACTGCCCGCAATTAAAAATATTGATACGCTGTTTCAGGTGATACAGAAATATCACTAAGGAGAGGGAGCAGGCTTTGTATGGTGTTCTTCAGATTTACTGTCTAGATTAAAAAAAAAAAAAAAAAAAAAGTTAAGTTTATAATTCAGTTGATTTTCCCACTGCTAATGAGGACAAGAAAGAACGGCAGCTTTTGTGGTGCTTTTAGCGCTCCTAGCCCCAAAGCATTTCCCTCAGAGCTTCAGAGAAATCAGAGCGTTTAATCACCCGGGGCTGGGAGGAGAGCGCAGCCCTCATCGTGTGACAGGAGAGGGTGGCACTGAAACACTGAGGCTGATGATGAAGTGGGAGTTATTTCATCTTGTTTTTTTGCTCCTCGGAAGGCACAGAGAGAAGTTCACTGCTACAAGGAATAGGAAATGCCCTCAGGCACCGAAGACCTCAAGCGTGTGTGTGTCTGTGTGCGGGTACACGCGTCTCTTCCTCGCACCATCGAGCAGAGCAGGTTTTGAAAAACCTTTTCCATGCAAATAGCTGAACTCATCACAGACACACAGGAGAGAAACCAAGATGCACTCTTCTCCAGCATTAACACTGTAGGGGGGATTTTGCACCCTGGTCAAACAGCTAGGTGCTGGAAGACTGCAAAGGTGTATCTCTGCAAAGGTGTCTTTCTGGACCAAAAAAACCACCAGACAGAATGTGTGATTTTTCCATTACTTTTACCTTTCCTCTCCCCAGCTGCCAAATATATATTTATTAAAGATGCATGTTGGGTTTTTTTTTTGTTTTGTTTTGTTTGTTTGCTTTTTGGTCTAATCATACAATCCATACCCCTAGGTGGCCCATTGGCAACGTACTCGTTGGAGAGAACTCCCTTAGTCGGCAAACAGGAATACAGAGAGGTGGACTGGGCCAGTGCCGCTGGTGCTCCGATTTCCACATTGTCAGCCAGCTCCTCCACGCTCTTTTCAGGCCCTGCGTGCCTGTGGAGCCCCTTGCCCCTGCGCTGCACGCCAGGGCTCAGGGACCCGGGTAAGCCCCCCAGGGCGGCACCTCCGCCAAGGCTACCGCTGTGCGGGCAGCGGGCTGTGCAGATGTGGGCGCACATCTGGCTGCCCAGCGCTAGCAAGGGAGCCGTGGCTTGGGGGCATCCTCAAGCAGATTTGCAGGGATATGGGGAAAATCCCCCACAGCAGCTGGTGTGCTGAGGATTTGCAGGTGTCTCCAAGGTCAAACAGAAACTACTTTTGAGGACTTTGACTGTGTTCTTGGGTAAAATCTTTCTGGATGTGATCTTGTATATGTAATTTATGCTTTGATGGGAACACCGGTGCTATTTGAGGCTTTGAATTCACAAATGAAAGTCAGTCTCCAGACTTATATCCATGTAAACTGAAAGAGTGATTTCCCTCACAGTGAAGAGGTTCCTACAATGCCTAGTAAAGTCAAGCTAGGCTGTCTCGTAATCTCTGCAATAAAGGCATTGTATAAAACTGAGTTAAATGTATTAAAGCAGTAGTATATTACTGTATTAAGTTAGCACACTGTGGCATGAAATGAACTTTATCTGTTTGGAAAACACAATTATTATTCAATGTAATATGATTTCCTGAGTGTGTTAGTACTGCAGAAATAGGAACTATAGTCAAAATATGATTACTACCTCAGCAGGACAGCTTTACAAATTCCTCTTATTGATTTGACTTTCAGGCTCAGTTTTTTGGTTTGCGGTTTTGGGGTTTTTTTTTCTTTGTCTGGGACTTACTGAATTGAAAGAAGTTAATATAAGTGTCCAGCAGTCATATGGTTAAAATCATGTAAAAGAATAACAAATAGTCCAGAGAATATATAAATATGATTGTGTTGAATGACATTTCTTAAGCTGACTTTCTCTAATAAACTGAAAATCATCTGCTTTATAGTGCTTCTAATTTTCATTACAATTCACTTTAAGAGAATTTCTGTTGTTTCAAATATAACCAAACATGAGCAGTACTCCACCATTTTTTGGGGGGGATAATTCATGACGTTCTTCATCTCTAAAAATCAATGTTCACTTTACCTCATTTGTAAGCTGATTTGGCTTAATACAAAAGAATGACTGAGATCCACAGCTTCAATTATATATTGATCTATAAATACGTTTAGTCCTGGTACTCAACTAAATGTCATGTATAAGGAGAACATGACTAGAAAGCAACAAATCCTTTTCTGTTACTAATGCTCAACCAGAAAAATGTTTTTTTTTTTTTTTAATTGTTGTTCTTGTTTAGTTCATATCAAAGACAATAAGCAATGTGATCTATTATGAAGACTGGCCAGAGGAAACATGAGATTTGTTTTCTCTGAGCTGGCTCCAGCTGCTCAGCTGTGGACATCACAGACAGATGGTCTGAATAATGTTCCCTCTTTGAACTTTCCTGTTTGGCATATGTCTTCCATAAGAAGCAAGCTTAGCAGGCTGCAGGGCCCATCAAGACTGCTCTTGTGACTTTTTAAACTGCTATCTGACATTAGAGACATTGCAGTCTGTTTCACCATGCTGCAAAATTAACCTTTCAAATGCATGAATATACATGATTTAATGTAGCTCTTTTTAAAAAATAAACAAACAATTGAGCAATATGTCATTGACTTCAAATGATGAAAGGAGGATATGGATAGAGGCCAACATGGCTGAATGTTCTGTTGCCCCTTTAATAAAATACTTCCCAGAGTTAAGTATCTAGCTTAATCTTCTGTGCTACCATTCCTCAGTCATACCCTTTCTAATATATTTATGTTCACAACAGCACAGTAAAACAGGAAATGGTCATCTCCACTTTCGAGATGCACATTCTTGCTACGTGAAGGTGGTTGGCCGAGGTGTCTAAGTTAGGAGCTTAGACAAGCCGAGTAGTTTCTGGAGTGAAAGTTCTGTGTACGCATTGCGCAAAGCAAACCTGAGCTGCTTTCTGAACACGCTTTTCTCATGCATCCCACTGTGCCAGTGTTTCCCAACATGGAAGCTGAGCAGTTCAGAGAAAAGCAAGGAGAAGAAATGTTTATTTTTGTAAAGGGTTGAATTCATCTTAAGCTCATGTTTTTGAGGATGTTTTCCTCCTGTGTTTCTACTGTGATGTGTAAGAGCAAAGAAAAAAACTTGGGCTGTTTCGCTGTGAGCTTTGTCTGCTGCTGAGGCAGTAAATGTGGAGCCTGAGCAGTGGCAGCTGCAATGTGCCACTTAACTTGAGCTGCGCAGGCTTAAATTAGAGAGGTCCTTTAGAGAAAACTTGCAGGGGCTTTATGGATGAAATGAGGTGGTCCATGAGAGGGAACTCATCCTCCGTAAGAGGCGAATCTATTGAGGGGACATCAATGCCTTTAACAGGGAACCTTGGCCATTTAAGGGCCACTTAGCCTGCGGTCAGCTACACATATTCAATTATAAGACTTACTGGGAGGGAAACCTGTGATTATAAAAACCAGCAAGTGGCTCAGCTCTGGCTGGGAGCTGTAGGAGGGGAGATAGGATCCTGCCACAAGTCTGAAACAGGGGAATTAAAGAGAAGGCAGTGGGGAGTATATGTTACTTTAATTTCCTTACCTGTGGTAGGCAAGGGAACTATTTTATTTTGATGTTTGACTAAGTTTCATGCTGGAGAATAAAATGTATCTTGACAAAGAGCTGCGTCCTTCGTGTTCTGGGGAAGGGCAAGCAGGTCATCTTTAATGAAATCCTCCACTGGTACCACGGTTCAGATGATAATATTACTCACTGACTCAAGAATTTGCTTCCAAAAGGGAAAAGAGATGTTTTCTTATGGTCATTTCCTGCTTTCTTTTCTTCTTTTTACATATATACGTTACACAGGGCATATCTTGGTCTGAAATCTTTTTACACCAGGTATAGTATACTGAACCTGTGAAAATGTCCTTACTGAAAGCGCTGTGGATTCTGGAGTAGCACAGACTTATCTAGCTGTGCCTCAACATCCCCACCATCCCCACTCTACAGTGACACTCTAACTTTCCTCAAGAGATTCCTGGGAATCTTGAGCATTTATACGACAGGAAAGATGCTTGTGGATTGCCCTGCTTGCTCACTTTGAGTAGTGCAAAAGCAGCTACTGCCATCAATTTCTAAATATATCGTTGCTTAATGTGCGGTTTACCACAGGAAGAAACTATATCAAGGGCATTTACCAAACTTGACTTCCAAGCTATTACTTGTTTTTACTCCTTTAAAAATACGGTTATAAATTAGTTTAAATCTAGAGAGCAGCAAAACCTACTCCTCTGAAAACCGTTAGTACTGCTTATTAATTAGCATGCAGAGCTGGGTCCTGTTTTGCTTCACATTTTTGCTGTGTTTTAGACTAAACAATAACAACATGACATTCATACTCCTTGAGTGCATTGACAAAAATACATGTAGTCAGTCGGGCTGCCAGTAAACAGCCCTTCCTGAAAAGGAGGCTACCCTACTTATCAGTATCCAGATTCACAGGCAGGAGCTCACAAAACCAGCAGACGTTTGGAAATACAGGGCCAGATGGCAGATTCCGGAGTGCCTGGCCTGGGAGCCGCTGGCCCCGGCCCCAGCTCTGCTCTTCAGAACGTGTCTTCTTCCGCAAGGTTTCATATCTCCTTTTTCATTCAGGTGGCTAAATACGCATGGAAGCCCCTGCATGAAAAATAGGTATATCTGGTGATATCTAGGCAGTATCTAATGCCCTCTGTGGTAGTCTTTAGTGGGATGGCAACACTAAATTTGGAAAGAAAGGGAGTTTCATTATCCTAGTAAAGTCTTGTACAACTAGATTTTCTAGATAGGTCAGAAAAGTCTGGTAGCAGTGCTTTCTGGACAAGGGAAAAAACAGCCACATACAGACATATAAAATAATATTATCACGAGCGAAAGCTGTCAGTCATAAATTATGACCATAAATTATTGGTCATCATTAATTAAAGAGGAAAATTGCTGCATAAAAAGCTAGTGAGTTCCTTTTTTTCTGTAAGGGAAAGAGGTGGAATCAGTATACCATCTTCTAGACAAACCCTTATGATAATGCACTTCCTAATTTTCTCACTCTGTTGATATTTTGGGCATGATTCCTGCAAACATCTATGCATGTAAATATATTTCCTTCATGTGAGAGGCACATGAGTAGACTAAAAGGCTGTAAAAGGCCAAGATAACCAGGTCATCTGCTCTCCTGTATAAGAGTAGTCACTGAATTAACTCTTGCTTGTATTTTTAAGAAATTATACCTCTTTTTTACAGGCTCATTTTTTTTTTCTGTATGTACATTGTGTCATCTACTGGAGAGTGACAGTTTACCAACTACTCCAAAAATCCAGAGCTTTGACGTAATGCCAAGAAGTGGCTTAACATTTGAAGGATTACTTCTAGGGACTATTTACTCATCAATATTCATATAAAAGTAGGAACTGAAGTCTGATGGAAAAGGCAGAATAAAACTTTTATACCTTTATAAATAAAAATAGTACCTTTTTAGTACTTAAAGATATAGTTTAGTTATGAGGAGCAAAGTTCAGGTCTGTGAAGGTTGCTGACAATTTATCAGTCAAATTTCCCCACTGTGAAGCTGCACTGAATAACTTTAGAGATGCTTAGATACTTTTACTCTGTTATCTATGTAATGAAAAAGCAACATTGGTTTCACCCTCACATAACCTAAAATTGAAAGAACAGAGTTTTCTTTACTTTTCAGAAATTGTTCTTTCCAGAAATTGTTCTTTCTCTTAAATCAAACATTGAAAAAATCAAAATCACCTGTTTATTATAAAATGGCTTATGAAATAATAACTGAAGAGAAAATCTGTTACATAGATATTTTCTATTTATTTATTTTTGCACTTGTGATCACTTGCCATTTGTCTTATCTCTTCAGCCGAAGATTCCTCAGCCACTTGTGGAGAGGTAGAGCATCTTTAAGATTTTTCAGGGTTATGGATCAACATTAAGTTCTAAGACAGTTTAAACATTTCGATCAACTCTGGTTTTTTGAGACCTCTGAACACATGATGCTCAAAAACAAGATTTTTTTTCCTGCACAAATTTTTTCTCCCTTACCCATCCTCATACACTGGAACCCCATGATCAGCAATGCCTTCTGATGTTTGTCCTTTTATGTTAATTGATGTTTTCTGGTAAAAGTAATTAAGTAAGTTTGTTGTATATGTGCATTTCCCTCTCATCCGATCAAATCCATGCCTGTGATGAATCTTAAACTAAAGAAAAACAGGTACTACTTCTCTTTTATTAACCTGTCTGCACATCCTTTTAGACTTAATAAACAAGAAGAGAGAAATCGGATAAGACACAGCAATGGATAAGAGGTTATCAGTGGTCAGGAAAATGGACAGAAAGCAAAGGCAATTGCAGATGAGAGCTGTAGCCAGTTAGCTGAAATGAATAGTGAAAGATTAATCCAGATAAAGAAAATTAGTTACTAGTCAGTAAAAAGGCAATTGAACTGTCATATATTAATGCCAGCTGCCTTGGTGGTAAAATTGAAGAATAAGAACTATTGGTGCAAGAATTGAGAAATTACGTTCTCTGAGTAAAAGAAGCTTGTTAGAACAGCAGCCATGGCAGGAACACAAATATTAAGCGGTGCATTATTCAGGATGGAGAGAAATAAAGAAATAAATACCTCAAGATTTCCAGAAAAAAAAATTAAATAAAAAAGAAGAAGAAGAAGAAGAAATAGGATGATATATAAAAGAAGTATAATGACAAGGATAAAGCAGGATCTTCTGAAGTCAAAATAATGTGGGGAAGGATGATTAAAGAGGGACAACAGTTATAATACTGGGAGTTTTTAAAGTCAGATACAGATATGGCCAGAGAGCTTTGGAGCTACTAGAGAAAGAAATTCTACCAATGTTTATACACCTGTGAGGGGCTTCAGAACTGTAGGAGGTAGCTGGTAGATAAATGAAGTGAATATTGATAGTAATGGTTAATATTGAAGAAGGTAGCCAAGAGTTTTCTTCCCCAAAATGCGAGACTAGAGAAGAGGCAATGGGATTTTAAACTTAGTATTTGTAAGTATCTAAGGTACAGCTGGTGTCAGAAATAATCTGAAGCTGGAAGACTATAAATGAAGTGATAAATAAGTAAGAATATTCATTTCATTAGGAAATGGTAAATTTAGAAAAAAAAAGAACAAAATGAAACAAATTGTAGAAGAAAGCTGAGAGGCAAAAAAATATCAGAAGCCAGAAACTTTCTTCAGAGGAAGGTTTATAAATATGCAGGATCTATATTTCTGGGGAAAAAGAAAAAAAAAAAAAACTTGGAGAAAAAAAAGAAACTACACCTACCTGCATAAACATTTTTAGATATGTTTAAGAATTACATGTAGCATTTGCAAGGAGTGAAAAAAAAGAAGGAGCTCTGTCAATTGGAGGTCAAGAAATATGTGGGTCTAGTCAAACTAACAAAGCTCGCTCTCAGGTGGAGCTAACTAATCTAGTCTACGGTTCCCAAACTGAATTAACATATACATTCAATTTTCAAAGTTATGAATACAGTTATGTTGGCCATGAAAGCAAAAGGAAAACAGGCATGTAAATGGGAATGGAAACAGGGAGTTCTTCAGCAAAGTGCACACAAATCAAGAAGAAAGGATAATCCTCATCTGTATAAATTAGTTCAAGATACAGCAGGTCCAATGGCATATTTTTCTTCTTTTTTGCTTTTTTAATCTATCGAGTCTGACTTATGACTAGGCTATTTATCTGAGGGTAGTCACAGCCATAGAGAACAGCAAATGTAGATAGAACTCATGTTGACAAAGAGTAAAATGTGTCACTTCAGTACCCCAGCAAGGATTATGCAAGGCTAAAAAACAAAAGGCTTAAAGAAAAGTAAAATGTCACATGGGGACAAATGAAAAAATGAGATACAATGCAAGACTAACATATGAAGATCATGCCACATTAACTTAATAGCTTTCTTTAACAGAATGGGCTGATTTAATACCCAGCCTTATAGGGAACCGCTGATGATGGTGAAAAGGAGATGTATTAAGGGAGAAACTGCAAGACGGATAAAGAACTTATCAAATCTATTAAACACAACAATGCAAGTTTACTGGTCTATAAGATTAGTGGAACTTCCGAGAGATAAATTTGGGACTCGATGTTTTACAATATTTTAATTAAAGTCCTGGCAGAAAAAAATGAGAAGGTATGGATGAATTCCATTGATGATACATAATAAGAAAATGCCTTCAGTAAAAAGGGAAAGGATCTTTAGAAGGAAAGATCTATCTCACAGTAAAAATGGGGATGGGAGAACAGCACTCTGGGCTAGAGCAAAGAAAAGAAATAGGGTATATCCAATAATAAAAAAAGGCAAACTCTGCACTTGGAGACAAAATATAATTCACTTCGCTAGGAATTCTCTGTCTTGGAAAAACTGAAGGGAAAGACAAAACAAATATGAACCTGCATGGATTGAGATATATCCAGCAGAATTAGTGAAAAATTGCATGAGTATCTAGACCATGAAAAGCTCTCATGTTGAATATTATTTTCAGTTCTGTTTGCTCAGATTGGAAAGGACGCAAAAATTGCCTATTAGAGCAACAGCAAACCTACAAGGAAGAAGCCTAGAAAAGCTGGAGCTCAGCACAAAGCACAAGTAGATGTAGCTCTCTGTAAAACATGCCTAAATTGCATTAGCTGGTGAACACCTGTCTTGCCAACAATACCTAAGCTTCATAGGAGTTTACAGGAGATTTATCTATAAAATATGTTTCTTGAACCACCAACCCCTGATGGTTCTTGTCTTGATGCAAGCACGTCCTTGAGCTCCTTCACTGCTCCTGATGTCTTGCCAGCTTTGTTGGTGATCAAACTCGTCTTAGTCTGAAGGCTTAGTCTGAAGAAGATGGACCCTTCGTGTCCGTCATTGCTCTCTGGAGATGAGCAGATCCTTAAGCACCTTTGAGAAACCAGCCTCAGCTATGTAGGTGAAGATTCATAAGGTGTTTATTTGATAGTTTACAACTTAGATGTTATTTTATATAAGCCCCTGCTGGTTCCACTTGAGTAGAAAAGTTTCAGCAGTTACTCTGCACTATGAACCTTGCATTGGTTTCGCTACAGAACCTTTTCCTGCTTGGTAACTGCCTGATTGCTGCCTCAGAGGAGACAGGGGAAGGAGTCTGAGCTCATCAAACCAGGAACAGAGACGGAGTGCGTGGCAGCTTCAGATTTATTCATCAGAAGAGCGGTTCAGCAAAAATTGGTTCTGCTCTCCTCACTCAGACACTCTTCTCTCCCAGGTCAAAGCAAAGTTTCTGGTGGAGGCTGCAGACATGGGAGAACGGAACTAGCAGACGTTCACCCTTTATGTGAAGATTTTATTCATTACTAATAATAGACAGGCTTTTAGTCATTTAATTTTCTCTCCAAAACAGTTGACATTTGTGCTTTTCTTTTAGACTAGGAAATTAATCTGTAGATCTGTAGGTTTTTTTTTTCTTTTTCTTTTTTCTTTTTTTTTTTCCAGGAGGCAATTGGAAGTATAGCCATAGGCCGTGCACTGAGTGAGAAATTTGTTTGTCCCAATTTAATTGGAACCATGCAGGAAAGAGGAGTGGTGAAAAAGCCATGCTGATTTTTGGATCTATTGTACTGAACGTGTAAGTGCAGCTTTCCTCAAATCAAATCATCTCTAGAAATAAGGCAGAAACTTGGATTTTCATGCGAAATGCTGTGCCCTTTAAACTCCCTGGAGCAGCAGGTGTTGTTCCTAAAGGTTAGCAGGGTTAATGAAGGGAAGGACCTCCTGGTCTCCAGGCCACCTCAGAAATTACGGTGCTTCTAGGACATGCATTCCTGTAATGCTATGCAGTTGAAAAATAACAGTAGCAAATTCAGGTGTGCTAGGGACATCTCATGAGGTTGTGCATTTCCAGATTTGTCCATAAAATCTGGCCCACTGGTTCTCCATTCTGGTTTTGCACTTGAGCTCCTCACTCAGTCCCTACTTATGTCAGAAGGGAAGGAAAATACGTTCATTCTTCAACACCACATAAAATGGATTTTAAAAGAATCCAAGTTATGTCTCAAGCTCTAGAGGGTAAACTGGTAGAGTAAAACACCCACTGAATAGTCTTACTGTTTGCACAATCTAACTATAAAAAATAATTCAGGTATTTTAAATAGAAATACAAATGAAGTCAGACACAAAAACTGACTATATCTTCTATTTCTTATCCAAAATACTAGTACGAAACTAGTAATAAGTGTGCCATCATGAAAAGTATTTCATGGAATTTAAAGAAAAGACTTTCTTGCTCCTCAGTGTGTGGAGAGGTTAAGATAGATGCTGTCACAGAATTATTAAGGCAACTGAAGGGTGGCAGTAGCTGGTATTTCCACCTTATCACCCTGCCCGAAGGGCAAAAGTAGTTGGGCTGAAGCTGGGAATTCTCTAGCTGTTTTAAGAGGCTTGCTTCTTCTTCTTCTTTTTTTTTTTTTTTTTTTTTTTTTCTTTACTGTTTTCTTTTTTTTTTTTTAATAAATCAATAAGAAAAAGCCCTGAGGATAGGGACTAAAACTCTGGCGCTGGCAAGAACATTATTCATCTTCCTCGGCTGGTTGTTCTGCCCACTGGCTTACAGTCGTACATAGAAAGCAATGGACAGGCTGAGCAGGAGGGGGGATGTACTTTTCTAGAGGCTATGTCTGCTAGGTCTGTACGAGTCTATTGCAGGTAATGGGAGCTTTTGTCTGTTGATGTGAAATGAAGATGTGACCCTGAGTGAGGATACTTACCCATGGAATAAAGCAAGTTTAGGTTTTAAAGCTGCAGTGAAAATACAGTAAATATAATTATTTTTGTTATTACAGAGTGAAACGCAACCATATTTAATCAGCTAACAGAAAGGTTTTATAGGTACCAGCATTAGAAAATATTGCCTTATACTAATTTTTTTTTATAAAATATTGGAGGAAGCTGGAACCTGACTATCTGTATCTCAAAGGTGTAACCAACTCCAAAGAAAGGAGCCTGTGCTAGTGAGGAGAAGCTCTTGTACCTCTCTGTCTGTCTATAAAAGAAAGCGTGAACATGCACTCACATACACACAAATGATGTGTAGGTATACCACATTTAGTCCTTCCTCACCTATGTTGTGTTCCTTTCCACTATCCTTTATATTTTGCATAAAGGAAGAAGAGCTAAGAAGAGGTGAGGAGGCTTTTCAGAGGGACAAAATGTCCCCAAAACATATAGGAGAAGAGTTTATAGCCACTGGTTACTGAATCCCACTAATGCTTCTGCAAATCTCCTCCTTAGATTTCAAGCTTCTCAAAACAGAGACATTTTTCCTAGTATGTTTGGAAAGTACCCAGTACACCCTTACTGCTATAACAACATCCATCATATATAGTTAGTTCACAAATGTTGCTTTTTGCTTCTGACCAACCTGGCAATTTCCTCTAACTCCTTACATTTGCATTTTGAATATCTGCCATCTTATATCTATTCATTTCTACTTGGCAAAGCTAACAGTATACTGTTCATTTCATCTTTCCTTTAGCATCTTCCTGTAGCCTTTCATGTTTCTCTTGGTGCTATTTTAGACATGTTGATGTTAGTAATCACAGACAAAGGGAAGACTTGGCGATGATCTAATGGGTAGCTCTACCTTAGGAGCTGGTTTGACAAAGTAACACAAGCTGACCCTGCGTGGCCTGGTGCAGCATGCCCAGTGAGGGAAATGGTAGAAATCGTCTTAAGAGACAGCCAGACATTTTTATGGCAAGAGAAAATTGAAGGAGACAGTGACATATCAGAGGGGAAGGGCTAAGAAAATCTTTAGAAGGACCAATATACAATTTCCTTGTATAGGTAATTCTTATGATTCTGTGACACCTTTTACTTTGAAAACTGTTAGTACTCTCTCTTACACGAGGGTAGAAAGTTTGCTAATGAACCCAATTTGATTTTTTTTTTTTTTTTTTATAAAGCAGCATACAACAGCTTCAGGAGTTCAGGGTAGGTTAAGTGTGACACATCAGAGATTTAATATGTGAAAAAGTAGCTATACTAGCCAGAGATACTGCAGATTTAATGTGCTTGATAAATCACTGTCATTGCTTCAATGGGACTGACATAGCAAGTGCAGTAATAGAAGCCCAAAGGAAACACAACGTGTTGAAGATGAATGATATCAAACAATACTTTTAATGGAAAACAACTTGGACAGGAATGCCCTGAGCTGCTATGGTTCTTTATCACAACATCTTTTAAAATGTTGCAACACTTCAGCAGTAAATCTGAAGCTGAGGTGTAGACACATGAATATATTGTGAGGATGCTGAAATGGAAGAATATACGATATAACATATATGACATACAATATTAACTGTTTTTATTTGCCCAAACCTGCCCCAAAGTAGAATATATGAAAATAAAATCGTACAAACTGGTTGAGTCCTAAGCCTTGCACAAATTGGGATCTTTCCACTATATATTTCAAGTGTTAAACACACCAGTATGCAGTGCAAGCAAGGCACACAGAGAATATTTTGATACAGGCTATGGACTGAATTTTCTGAGGCAGTTTCTCATCTGAGCAATGTGACTGCATCATCCTTAAATAAAGTATAACTACAGAAAAACCAACAAGAAGAAGAAACCAAGAGGTTCTTAAAATAAAATCTTTTAAATTTTGCCCAGATATTGCCATCACTGCTCATAGTATGGTATTCTTGAATTTCAAGGTTATAAATAAGATTATTTTTCTGTTTAATTGGTGTTATTCAGCCCTTTAGTCATGATGTAGGTAAGGAAAAAGTACAAGTAAGAATGTTGAGAGTCTATCCTGGGAAGTGTGGTCTACACTTCATTGTGTTTTTATCATGTATTTATTACATTTGTTCTGAAAAAAAAAGTCATAACTTTTATATTCATCAGGGTTGCCCCTAGGCATGGCTGGATGTGTTAAATATGCCTATCCATATAAGTTATCCTTAGTTATGTTTAGGAGCTGGAATTGTTTACAGGAAAGCACCTACCTGTTGTTTCTGCTCCTGGTCTACACTAACATGCTGTCAAACATAAATATTATTCAAATACAAAAATGTCAAACAGAAATATTGGATGACAATAGTGCTGTAGCACTCATCATACTGGTCCTCCTTAACTACATTTAAGTTAAACACAGTGCATCTGGGCAAAAACAGGGCTCTAGGTGGGGAAAAGCCTCCTTCCTCACTGGCAGCTTCCAGGGTGCAATCCTGCTGATCCTGTTGCCATTGGAGCAAGTGCCAGTAGACCTGGGACTGCAGGAGGAGCGATGTAGATACTCTGTTGTCATGAGGAACACCTAACCTAACTACAGCATTCCATATTTTCACTTGATTAAAGGCCTTTGAAGCCAAACAAAATACTATGAAAGTAAGTAACTAGAAGAGTGGCGTTTACAGAAAGCAGCCAAAGTAGCAGTTGTCATCTCTGTGCCTCTCTTAAATACAACATGGAGCCAAAGGATTTGGGAATTATTGTCACACTAATTCTTTGTATTGCCCATTCTGCTCAAATCTGAATGGATTTTTTGTACTCCCCACACCCAGAGAACTTCAGTATTGGTGAATATAGAAAATGCAATCAACGCCAGCCCTATTTTTTCACCATATTGCTGAGCTGCCCTATATTTAACTAAAATATTATTTAGTAAAGGTAGACCAACATAGTCATTCAATAAAGTAGTTCAGTAAATCAGAATATAAACTGTACCTGCTCCCAAAGATTGGCACTCAACTCTGACTTCTAATGTACTTACCTAAATTGAAAATGATTTGGCTTAAAGCAAGCAAACCGTGTTTTAGCACTGTGCTGTTTTTCTTACTTCATTTTACCCTTATTTTCTCTTCACGGCCAAAGATACCGTATAAAGTGGACGCTGTTTGCCTACACATGAGCCTATTCCTGTGCAAGATTTCATACACAATACATCTTTGCTCAGCATTTGTTCATAATCTTTAGGTGCTCAAGTGGGAGTTGGGTCTTACCCACTCCAGTTGCTCTCTGCATCTGATCCTTCGGGTCCCAGGCCGCAGCTCCTGGCTCTGCAGTCTCTAAAGGTCCTTGTCAGGAGTAAATAAATGTCCTTTAGCTACATTAGCTACTATAACTTCCAGAGCCTTCTGAGGCACAACCAGAGCAAGCTGAAACCTTTGAATTAAATCTACTCTCCTGAGAGGATAAAAGAGCAAAACCTTCAATGTTTTACAATTTCATGAAGTTTATGAAACATCATTGGAATGAGACTTTCAGTGTCTTCTTCTTCCCTTAAATTATGGAGAGCAGTGTGAAAATTGCAGCTCAAATTCTTTATTGGATTGGATCCCTCCTTCCCTCCTTTTGCGAGGTTATGGCCTTCAGCGGCATTTGGTCAAAAAAAAAAAAAAAAAAAAAAAACTGCCTAGGTGTCTTAAAAAACAGTATATCTTTTCATGCCCCCTATATATATTATAATATACATTTATACTTGGGACAACAGTCACCAAACTGTTGTATTTAATCCATTTAACATGTCAAACATCATAAACTCTGCACATAGAAACCCTGCAGGTTTCGATGTAACTGTTCATAATATTTAACAGCTTTAAAAAATTGATCATATAACTTCGGATTCTTAAAAAAGAGCTCTCTGAATGTGTTAGATTTATGACTGCTGAAAAGCATATGAGTGATAAATCCTGTATCAGCTGCATACACCCAGTAAGTAATGCCAAACTGGGGAACAACTTTACGTAACGGACTCGTAAACAGAAAATTAAATTGGTCCAAGGGAACTCCTTATGCCGTTGAATATACATCAGAATCCTTATGCCACAAATTTTCTCCAAAAATTGTTAATAAGACTGGATTCCCAGCAGAAGGGTCTGCCCCAATGCTAGCTACATATGTAATCAGTCCATTCGTACTGTCACAATTGATGTGTTGGATTGCTTGCTGTCAATATTCATCACCAAAAATAAACAGGCTTCAAAGTTTGTTGTATTGATACTGATGTGTTGACATTACCACCATGTGTCGCAAAATTCAGAGAGCTGATACCACAGGCAAACAGAAGTAACTGCTTTTGCACAGTTGTGTGCCATATTTTTACATAATTAAAATCTATAACAATATTTGAATATCACACTCTATGCAACTTTTTATTATATTTTATTTATGTGGTTAGAATCACTGGCATTTGTGGACTGTTTGAGGCCACACAGACCATGGTGTAAGTAATTGCAACTTTTACTTTATGAAATTTTCTGTTTTTTTTTCTCCATTCAAGAGAATATTTGTAGAATGTAGGATTAAAAGGAGTATAGAATTGCTGAAATATCAGGATAATACAGCTTATATAATTCATTATCTCTGACATATATTCCTTTTTCAGGATAGGTGTTAACTAACAGGAACACAAATATCCAGTGAAACTCATTGATCTTCTTCACTGATGTTTCTCCTCAAAAAGACAATTTTTTTTTTTTTTTTTTTTTTTTTTTTTTTTAAGATCAGGACCTGCATTTACTCTTATAGCCATAATTATAGGTGGACTCGTATATAGCAAAGCATGAAATACTACTGTTACACCTGACACCTTATTCTTCTGATTGTATCTATAGAGTCCAGCTGTGAAAGTGTTCCACTCCTATTTGCTATAGAGGTAGAAGCTACCTCTGCTTTGAAACCCAGAAGTCTGGATTACTGAAGTTCAAAGGCAAGTCTTTATTTATCAGAACTGTTGCCCGCATTTTTACTGGACAAAACTTCAAACTGAAGAGCTTAAGAGAAGATTTTAATTAGTTGGATTACAGCAATTTCTCAAATCCTTCATCTTTACTGAAGAAGAAAAATAAGATAAGCAGTTGTGGCATCCTTTCCTTTGCCTTTTCCAGTGTCATCTTTTTCTGTACCCACAAAAAAGTACCCTACTTTGGCAAGGAAAGTATATATACTTAGTAACCAGAACAACATGAAAAATCAGCTGTTGGTAAGCCTGAAAATATCCAAAGCTGAAGAATATTTCTTAAAGCAACCCTCTTTCCTTTTATGGTGCATTAATTTTATTCAGGTTCTTGAGCTGATATTAAAATTTATAGAAATGCGTTTTTAGAGAGGTAAAAATACATTGAAAATTCTTACCTATCTTACCCTTAATAAAAGAATAGTGAACTATATCTCAGTATGTAACAGAAGAAAGCCTTGCTGTCCCCTGTAGGCATTTGGTATGATAAGAAATAACCTTAAGGCAGTATTGTGACTTTTGCAACTACTGCTGTTTTGGAGATGTAAGGTAACGAAGTGCACTCCTTCAGTTTTAGCTGCCGGCGGCATTCTGCCCATGGAGCTTATGCTTCACATTTTCTGCCTTACATGGATATTGCTAGAACAAAGAAATCTCTGACATATATAAGGGGTTTCATACTGATCCCTGTAGCCTCACAATTAATCACATTTTTTTTTTTTTTTTTTAAGAGGAAGGAATTATTCTCTTAATCACTTTAATGTGAAGACATAAGGCTATTTCCAAACTTGTTGCAGGATACACTATCCTAAAATCCATCCATCAGATGGGTAAGTGGGAAAATGAGGTGGTGCCAGTTGTGCATGGAGCTCTGCAGATATTATCTCATTAAAGAAAAGCAAGAGAGCTCAAGTGTTTAATCTTTGATTGAGAAAAATATTAAAAATTATTGTCTTAATAAAAAAGTATTTCAAGGTTAGCTCTCAGAGCACCTTGCTTTGAAGACAGTCCCTGCTGTAGGTCAGTCACAATCCTGGAATATAAGCAGACCTAGCACTGAAGGTAGGGTACATGCAAATTAGCACAGCTGCAAGAAAAACATGGGTTAGTCTTATTACATATCTTGCAGAGATAAGGAGGTGAATTATTTGCAATATAGAAGAATATGAAAACTCTAGCAAAAAATCTGAAAATTTCTAAAGTATAAAATGCTTATTCCTTTCTGTTAGCAGAAGTATCTGAATACTTTAGCATTTCTAGCTGAGTCTGAGAGCATGAGGGAATTTACACTTTAGTTCTTAGCATTCCCAGTGTTAAAAACATGGCATAAATTCATGTCTGGAACAAAATATTAGCCATTACAAGCTCCCCGAACAACCTGCCTCTGGATCTCTGGGATGTCATGTGCTCTCAGAAACAAGAAACCATTGCCTTCCTTCATCACATCATTGTAGACACAGGGTAGTGGGAAGCAGGCCTGAGCTCTTCGCAGTCTGTGGATTAACAGAGCAGAAATCTATCTGCAGGGCTTATTAGTAACTTGTCACTGGTTTCCTGCTTGAGAATCCCGACACTAGATGGTTCAGGTGTGGCATGCTAAATACATTTCTCTTACTCTTCCTTCCAAGACCTAAAATAATCCCCAATGAGCTGAACTGGGTCAATATGTTCCCAAATATTCACTGAAGCAAGAAATGTAATCTTGTGTCATCCTAATTGTTTGCTCAAGAGACTCCTAAAAAAACAGTGGATGTTGTTGTATGCATGTCTAGGCTCAAAGACACTGAGACAAATGAAATTTGTTTGCATCTCGCTCACTAGAATTTGATCGTTGTTTCATATTACTGGTGTTTAGATGTGACAAGGGCAGAAATAATTTTTTGTAGACACAGATAATCACCAGAACAAGTATTCCAATCACATTAGGCTCATACAACGTTTCAGCTAAGACATGAAGCTCTAACCTTATTTATCCTAAGACACAGCCTAATGAATTTAACATACAGCCAACATCCTTTCAGGAAAAACAAACAAATTCAAAAGTCCTCCAAGAAAAGCACTTACCCGCTTCTGCCAGACAAGAATGCCAACTACACTGCACTCAAACTCACTGGACTGTTGAGATTAGGCAGTGATGAGTTTGCATACAGAGTTTAGCTATTTGCCAAATAGGAGCAGTGGTCCAAATTTCACGCAGACTCTTGTCTGCTAGTTGAAGTCAACTTGGAAAAGCCTAGGAGGCTTAATAAGCTTCATTTACACCGAAATGGAATTTCAGCCTAATGGTAGAGAAGGGATATTGTACAGTTAGTGTCCCATGAGAAACATAATCAAGAAATATGAGTTCTCTGTACTCTTTCCAAAGGCGTCTGAATTTACATAATAGTTATGTGCATATTTCTCTATATCTATTTATGATTGCAAGTCTTTGTGTGATGAGTTGCCAAACTGGAGCAAATTGACTTACATAATCACGATATGGTTATTTCTCCATCCATGAGCATCATTCGGGACCAAAGGGGAGAAGTCTGCCTGTATGGAAACCCTGAATACCTTCTGTGAAGAGACTGCTGGGCTACAGCAGTGTCCATTTCTGCAAAGTCAGTCTGTCTGTTTCCCTCTTTAATGGGTCCTCTGGATTCAAACGGAGGTTCCTAGGTGAGCATCCCTCAACGAAGTCACAAAAGCAGATAAAACTGCCTCTGATCATATTTTAGTGTTGCTACTCCATCTGTCTTTCATTTAAGTTTTTCCTTCATACCTGGAATTCTTTTCTGAAAATATCTTAATTACAGAATATTAGAAGCAGAAACAGGGAAAAGCAAAATGTTCTATTAGATTGATTCTGTATTTTCAATGCAGATCTAATTTACCTGTGTGGCGCATAAGTAGTGTGATCATGAGCTTTCTGTGAAACCATTAAATAGGATTAGACTACATGAGATCTGGGGCTGTGTATAACAATTCCCTGGAGATTAGCACGCTTTTCAGTAGAAACAAACTGCTCCAATTCAACGAAGGCTGGCATTTTGCATTAATGTAAAAATTGTGTGAAGATATTCTACAACAACAACAACAAAACAATGACTACTGATTTTTGTTGGAGGAAGAAACATCCTCTTACAGCTTCAGAATTTCAGAATTCTTTGATTGAAAGGAAAATGGTAGAATTTCCATGAAATATTGTACAATTTAAAAATGGCATTTTTATTACTGTGAGTAGTTAACATTTCTAGCCTGGTCTTTTCATATTTGTTCATTTTTATTCTTCCTGAGCTTGGAATCCAAGAAAATCTGGAGCCTTTGGAGCTGTTCTATACCCACATCTTGAATCTACTTTGCTTCCTTAAAAACTGGTATAAAGGGGGAACTGTTGGACATTGACTTGTCATATTCTCCAGTGCAGGAACGAACAGGCTGTTCGGTGGCTGAAGAGGACTTGGGGCCCTTGCAAGGAGCAGCTTGTTCCTCTTATATGATGATGAACTTAGGCAAGTGATTGTTGCACTTTAGAAGATACTGACCCAAACTGGAAATGATGGAAATTCCTGCTTCCTTATTTAATACCTTAGTCCCCTCCACCTAGGCCCTAACAGGGCTCCAAAGTTCACACTTGCTCCCTGGGGACATCACAGAAATTGGGAGAAAGAACAGAGCTGGTGATTTACAGTGCCAGACCAAACACCAGAAACCTGGGCTGTGACGGTGCAGCTGTAAATCCCATGCCTGTGTGCTGACCCTGTCTGGTGACCCTGTTGCAGCAGAATGAACTTGAGCTGGATCAGGCTGGAGCAGCTGTCACTTGTCTGTCGATGTGGTCAAAGAACTTGATAAAGAGACTTTGTCATTCACTTGTTTTATGTTGGTCTTATGCTTTGTGATATATTTTAGGTGACTGTGGGAGGACAGCTGATTTGGCATGAAGTTAGGGTGTAATGAGCAGATGATACTTCATCCAAGGTAAAAAGCTACAAGCACAAAATTAACCCCTTAAAATTCCTCAGGCAAATTTGAATGGGTGGAGTGAACTGATAAATGATGTTTTGTATCATAAAGACCAGATGTTCTGATCTGAAGAAGCCAGATCAAATCCCGAGGCTTTAATAAAATAAAAAAATAAATAAATAAATAAATAAATAAATAAATAAATAAATAAACTTCTTATAAAGAGTCGAGTGGAACTGAATGTACATCTCGTTGTCTGCTAGGATGAGTCTTGTACATTCCTGTGACCTTCCTGGTAGAGAGTTTCAGTTCACTGAATTGCAACATTAATGGCTGAAGAATTGACAAGCTGTATTAAACAACCATAAATAATAATTTTGCAGCCCTGGAAGAAGTTCAGTATATCTGCTCAGCAAGTATGAATTCCACTTTGACAGAGGATTTTGAGATTTAAAATGTTATTTTTGTTCTAATAGTATGAATTTTAACACTCTGGGGATGGTCAAGCAGGATTCTATCGAGTCTTCCTCATATATCCAGTAGATCTGTACACAGTTTTTCTATTTCTGATAGACTGTCAGTCATAATACCTTAGTTATTCAAGGAAAGTATCTTCTTTTACAGAAGTCGAATATCTTAAGAACGAAGATGTGTATTAGTATCAGCATCCTGTCTTGCTTGTGGGTATAACAACCCTGTGGGCTTCCCCTCAGCGGGTGAGTTGAGGCCTCACAAACCAGGCCCCGATTTGTGCTTCAACCCCGGTTCCTCCTGGACGGTTGAATTCTTACGGATGTTTTACCAGGTTGCCAGGCATGGCGGGTGGGACAGGCCTGCCTTGGCCTCCGTGGCTGCCCACAGCCGTGCCCGGGCACAGCTGCCGTGGGGGTGTCCCAGGGAGGCTCCCATCCAGACGCCCCTGCGCCTCCCGTCCCTCCGTCCTCCCGCGCCAGCCTCCGTGGGGACTCGCCAGCAGCAGCGACTGGCTCCTTATGTTCATGCTTTAGTCCCTAGTATTAAGGAGAAAATCAAATCAATAACCAGATAAAGAACTTGACAGAGTGCTGGGCAGTATTTTTACTGTTTGGAAATGCGAAGTGCTGCCTTTCTCTTCGTAGTTGTAAAGTCAAAATTATCTTATTTTCAACAATCTGTTTGAACTTGCAATTTTCACCTTTCTTGTCAATCAGAGGATGCAGAAAGTGATATAACTTTTTTGGCTACAGGACACATGGAGTTTTAATCATCTGTCAGCTGCTGAAAGTCAACAGAAAGAACTGCCGAAGACTTATTTCAAAGCCTATAACCAAAATGACTAAAATGAATCAAGTTTCTCTGATTTCTGGATTGAATTAAAAAAAAAATAATAATAAAATACAGTGGGTATCCAAGGATGTTAAATATCAAAGGGAGAAGGTATAATGAACTTAAGCACTTAAAAGGAATAACCTAGTGGTTTGGAGGACAAAAGGCACTGAGAAATTGGTTAAATGTCAAAGATTATATTTAACTTGTCTGCCAAGAGTTTTTGAATGTAAACACAAGCCTTGGTAAGTTTGATTCTTGCATTGGTTGCTTGCTCTGAGACTGCCTAATATGTGCCAGGCAGACCATCCCTGTATTCCTGTCACCATTCAGAGCCAGAATTAAGAAAACTGTTTGACAGAGGTTAATATCAGATGGCATTTGAACCAGGTGAAGCTTATTGTTTACTCATTAACTATATAAATATATTAGTCCCTAATTTAAAAATAACTACCTGGCATGTGGCCAGAAGTGGGTCCTTTCCCTGTCTCCCTTCCATAGCTTCCCCAAACTCTTTTTTTTTTCCCCCTACTTTTTTCCTCTTACTCTCTTCCATCCTTGTTGCAATTATCAGCCAGTACTAAGTATAACAGGGTGAATCAGTAAAAAAATTTCTGCATGGTGAGCTATTGACAACAGTAGATGATTTCTTTTGGTATTTCTTTCCCCATTTCTCAAGAGCATTTTTCTTTTTCTTATCCAGCATCTACTTCTCCTTCAGGTTCTATGAATGTTTACTCATAATGTTTTGCATTGACTTTTGTGCATAAGTGTTTACAAAGTCAAATCTGTTGTGTCTTTCGAGCCTCTAAACCATCAATTCTCATGGTTAAAGTAATACAAACAGTTTTTCCTAAAGAAGAGAGAGAATCTGTGAAGCTTTGCATTCATGACAGAAAATGAATCTCAAGTTAAGGTGCAGTTTAATGAATACTGACAATGTAATTAAAATTTTTCATGTGATGGGTAAATCCCAAGAAATTTGACAAGAAGCAAATAAAGGTAGCTATGAATCTCAGCTTCTTTTTCTTCGCAGAATAAAAAGAATGCAAATTAAGAGAGAGAGTCATGAGCAAAACATTCTAGTACATCATCATCAAAGTAACTTATCTTCATTCCTCAGGTTCATTCATCTCCTTTTTCCAATTGTCTTTAATGCTTCCCCATGGATAAGTGCAGAGGATATTAGAACTAAATTCCCCTCCTGTGGCCTGAATGAAGCAGTAGTAAGAAGAACCCTGATAATACCAGTGATGGACAAACTGCCCAGAGAGGTGGAAGGACAGTTGGGACAAGACTCAATACTGTCCCATGTTACAGGATCCCAAGACCCTTTACAAGAGGTGCATGCAGGAATTACTCTGTCTCTCAAAGAAGTGCAAACACCTCTGGGTTAAACCAGTTGTTTAACAGTGCAGTATAATGGTGCTATGTGATGGAGACAAAATAATGCAGATGTGTTTAAATCAGTGGGAATGTTTACATGCTTAGAAAATAAGTATCTGCAGAATGGATGCTCACATGTAGCAATTTAAAACAATACATTGCAACACCCTTCCCCTTCTCTAAAGGTGAACCATATTCATTAGAATACGGATACATTAGAATATGAATCATTTCTTAATTTTAAGTGTCTAGAATGGTAAACAAGATGTACAACGGGGCCTAGAAGCTCATCAAATTTGCAATACTTAAAGCAATCAAGATCACAAATTCCAAATCACAAACACTTCACTGCAAACATCAAGTCAGAAATATTTTCAAATATTTCAAATGGACTCATGTACGTCATCCACCCACTGTTTTGGTACTCTGAGAGAAGGAAGGAAAAATTCAACTGCCAGTAGTCACATACACTGCACAGTACCAGTCCTGACTGGATGTGGTCAGAATAGCAACAGATAATAAATGTAAAATAAGACATGAATGGACATTTTGGTTAAAAAAAAAAAAAAAAAAAAAAAAGTGGTCAGTGATGCTTCTTTATACTGCTGAGAAAACAACCCTTATCAGGGCAAAGCAGAGACACTGTTGTTGTGCAGTTGGCTATCAAAGGGGAAAATATTTGAAAACAAAGAATCCTGCTTAATCTCTGCTAAGATAATTATGCGGGTTATTGCATTAGAAACACACTGATAAGATAACAAGTGTAAACACTGTTCAACATACTACCACTACAAACAGATCTTTTTAGCTACAGAATCTCTTCCTGAAACTTTAAATTGCACAAATTTTTCTATGCCTGTGTCAGAATTTTTATTTAGAAGTTGGAAACAGGAAGGAATGAGAAACCATCCCTGAAAAAACTTTGGAAAAAAATAAAACAAAATAAATAATAAAATCTAATTAATAAAATCTATTTACAACTTTCAGGTAATCTTCATGAAATATACTCACAGTTGATTAATACTATTTCATAGTTAATTTCTGCCAATGTGTGTTCTTTTTTCCCCAAAAGTTTTATCCGTAATTTCATTTGGTTGATAATGCCATAGTATTATTTTACAGCTTCTTAGATACAACTTAGAAACAATATTACAGAGTTCAGAAGATTTTATACAAATATAACACATGTTGATTTAAGACAAGTAATAAGTTACATTTAGTGTAGATGAATCTTCTATTTTGTTTTCTTTATTTTTCTTCCTTTATTTTTCTTTATACATTCAGTGGAACAATAATTCCTAATTGGCTCAGATTTCAGTATATAAATATATAAAAGTTTTCACTTTCCTCAGCCATATCAGACCCTCGAGGTCACATGGGCAATCCCAGCTATGACTTGGACATTCCTCTAGGACAGAGGCTTTGTCATCTTTCATTCATTTTCTGATGTTCATACAGCTAAACATCTCCATTTTCTGATACATTTCAGAGAACTTCAGGGCCTACCCACCTCCAGGCTACAGAATCAACGTCGCTTGTGGGGTGTAAAGACAGAAATGTTGCAAGGTTCTTAATATTATTTAATCCAGGTGCAATGCCTGGAGGTCAGTGTGTAAGCATTTAAAGCAACCACTTCACAGATTAGCTGGTATCGATCCCTGCGGGGGCGGCACGAGGGCTTCGGGTGCTGCCGGGTGCTTGTGAGCGCCCGCGCGTGTCCCCTCTGCGAGGTGGCCCTGCAAGGGCCGTGTGACTTTGCACGACGCCTACTCACTACCTCCGCAATGGGAAAGCCAGTTTCTTTCCTGTCCCCACAATTTATCTAGCCCTTCTTTGCAATTAGAGAAGGATGAAAGAGCAAAATCTGAAGTGAGGAAGGCAAAACCATTTACTAATATTTTCAAGGTTTATTTTTAGCTCTTTTCTCAGTCAGCTCCTGGGCAGAAGAAGGAAACGGGTTCAGCCGCAGGGCTGGCAGTGGCCCAGCTGCGGGTGAGGGCAAGACAGTTACTTTCTCTTTGGTGTTTTTTTTTTGTTTGTTTTTGTTTGTTTGTTTGTTTTCTTTCATTAGCAGAGATTACTCTCAATTAAGCACTAGTTATTAGACCCACAGGAATTAGACCAGGCAAAGGAGGAGAATAAAAAAGCCGCTACATTTAGTGATAAAATACTTGGCGTAATTCATACCCAACATGCCTGTGCTTTCTAACCATACATCTGAAAGAAAATAGAAGAGCCATGTTTGCTTATGGCTTGAATCCTGAAGACAACCTTTCCTGCCTCTCTGCAAACCATAGGGATATGTCACTTCCAGGACTATAAAATAAAGGTATCTGCTAAAGGCAGCCAACCTGCAAGTGGTGCCCAGGGGCAATAGTAAATACAATATAGTCTTGCATATAGTTGCCTTTGCTATGAGTGATTCAGCACCTCCCATTTAGGCAGTGACTGAGTCTGAAGATGATTAAGTAGAAATCTGCCTTAAGAAGTTTTAAGAAGGATTTAACAGGAGAAACAACTTTTTTTTGTGCTTGTCACATTCGGCTTTGACTCTCGCTAGACCAGAGCCCTCTCTTCCCAGGCAGCCACTCGCTGCACACCCAAGGATGTGAACGACACCTTCCCTGTTAGAATCACACTGATAACTCCAGAGCTTTGGCCTGTGTTTGACCTCCACAACCCATCCCTGTTCTGAGCAAAAGCAGGTCCTTAAAGAAATTAAAATCATAAAACAAGCTATTAACTATCATTTTATTATCGCTAGTAATTTTATCAATTAATAAGTATATTTTAGAGGCAATGTTTCAAATTAAAATAGACATGTTAACATTCATTTAGCTACTTTAAAAAGTAGCAACAACTCATATTTGTAACCATTTCAGCTAGAGTTATTGTAGGGATTCAAATTTACCTATTGCTCCCATGGGACTTACAAACACACCTGGAAGACCAGGGTTAACCCCATGCATTGGGCCCAGCTGCTGGGGATATAAAAGCAGGCAGAGGGAGGGGGCAAGTCCATGGTAGGAAGGGAGGGAGGGCAGCTTGGTAAAGCTCTGCTGTTGGAGCCTAAGGTAAGGGCCTGGGATGTGGGGGTGGCGTCCTGAGAAGGGGTAGTGGGTGGCTTGGGTGGAGGAGAGCCTGCAGCCTTCTCCCTGGCAGAGCCCTTCCAGCGTGCAGCGGTTGGCCAGGGTTTAGCAATGGGTTTCCAGTCTCTTTCTGAGAACTACTTCCATGGTGCAATTTAAGGGCATTTATTTAGTGAAAGTATTTAGTGGGTGTCTTTGTGGAATTGCAACTCTCTGCATTGTGCCAGAAGCCTCATTTTTTTTGTGTGTGTGAAGTGCAGTGTTTGGCAGGGAAGGCTGTTTCCAGCATTACATCTGTCTCAGATTGGAGTTTCTTGAGCTGATCTGGGCGGGCTGGAATTGGGTTGTTTTTTGTCCTTTCCCTGAAGTTAGGACACGGACTGGCTTGCTTTGTGAAGCTACTCTGGAGAAGAAAGATGTGACTATTTTGCAACATGGAATAAAACATGAAGTCTGCCATCTCTTCCAATCTAGTCCAGAATGGGTGACTTTTTTTCCTTCTTAAGTTCTATGGTCTTTCTCCTGCTTGTAGGAAAGGGTGATCTCTATTGCTTCTGGCTGTGAGTCATCTCTTTTCCCCTTCAGAGAGTGCCCTAAGTCTTGGGCCATGCTGTAGATGCCCAGCTTGCTCAGACTTCCTCTGGGGCAACCTCTGCCAGCAGCGCAGGCTCAGTAACCTGGGCCCATTCTCCTTCCCCGCTGGGGCTGCCCTCTGCCCAGACCAGGCTGCAGCTGGCTCTTTGTCTGTGCTCTCCTTTAATACAACATATGTACACTGTTCACACTAACCTGAACACCGAATGTGTACCAGCAAGGACAGTATCTATAACAAGTAGGCCCCAATGAAGAAATGGGGGAAAAGGACAGTATAGGACAACATATGAACTTAGTGAGTCTCCAGAAACTTTCCTTTTGAGCTCCCATCTGCTTGGAAGTAACAGGAACTTGTAACTTGCATTTATAACTGCCTATGTTCCATACTTTCATGTTGCTGATCTGTTCTGATTTGGCTGTGTATACGTTGGCTTATTGACTTGAAAGGAGTAGCTGAAATAGATGACAGACATAAATTATAAATTATATAAATTATAAAAAACAATTCTAAGGATGATTTAGCCTCTTCAGCAACAATACTCTAAACTCTTGTACTTGCTCTTGATTAGGACTTTCAAGGCGATCCTCATGATCAGTACAGCTCTGATAATGAAAGAAGAGCTCAGCCCAGCAGGCTACTACACTGAGCAAACTGGTTACCAATCAGTTATCCTAGGAAGAGAAACAACTACTTTGAATGAGGGAAGATTAATGTAAAATGTAATTGTTGCTTTAATAGAGGATTATTCATTATCTTTTGATTTCATAAAGCTGTAATCCTAATTACATAGGAGGTTGCACATCAGATCTACAAGCCTAGTTAATCCTATATGTTCTGGTTCCTCAAATATTTATTCTGAAGACATAGCTAACAGTTCAGTGTTGCCTTTTTGTCAACAATAATGAGATTTGCTGCACATTTTAAATTAATGTTTTCTTGAGGCTAACATGTAATGCGTGTTTTACACAACTTAGAGCAATGAACTAACTGGATCAGGCATAGGATACAAATGACAATTTCTGTCTAATTCTTGCTGTATCCTGCTACTGTTATATTGGACTGGATCAAGAAAAGCTGACTGTACTAAGAAAAGTGTAGTAACTCAAAGAAAAAACAAATCAGTTACACTAAAGGGCAGTTGCCCTCTTTAATCGTTAATGGAACATAGAAAGGAAACAAACTTTCAATAAATTTTCAGTGCTTGGGTTGTGTTGGATGTAACAAGGGAATCTTATGAGGTTTTAATTGTGTGTAAAAAAAGATACAATTTTTTTTTTATCTTAAAGATTTGGTATTGTTTATTAAAAAATAAAACTAGTTGGAACATAGTAGCACTATAAGCATGAGTCTTATTTTTCATTTCCAGCTTCTTAAGGAACATTATCCCTACATAGAAGGTAGTGTATTGCCTTCCAGTTCCTGAAGTTATTCAGATAAGCAGTTTGTGTTTCCTGCTTCAAACCCTGTGTGCACAGATCTAAATACCTTCCTTAATGCCTCCAAGTATGTATTTGTTCCTCCTAAGTTGGTAGAAGAGCTGTATTTGAATGTGCTTATATATACACCTTCCCAGGATCAAGGCTTAGAGCATCTGTACCTCTGTAACATTTTTGGTCTTTAAATTTCATACCGACCTGAAAAGGCACAGCAAAACAAACTTATTTGAAGAAAAACAGTGTGCAAAAAGGATAACGCATGCCTATTATTGGTCTCTGTCATTACAAGATTCACATCAAAGCTGAAAAAGAAGGGAAGTGTAAAATATCTTAGGTGTTTTCCAAGATGATGTTGTCGAGCAGCCACTTATGTATGTAAGATGTTACATATATTAACTTAAATTATGGAACTAATTTTGCTTGGGGAGTTGATTCTATATTTAATAATAATTCCCCTGTTCTTAACGCTGTTTTGGCTGTTTTGTTTACTTCAGCCAGCTTGCTGCAGAGTTGCATTCTAGTGTCCTGCATCAGCTGGCCTAGCTTACACGATAAAAACACCTTCTTCAGTACTTTGCATTTACTCCAGCTGATAGGTTAGGTTATGGTGGTACATACAGCCAACTGATGGTATTTAGAAAGGCAACTACACTGTTTTGGTGGGGCTAACTAATTATTTTAGAAAGCTGGCTATCTTTTTCAAGGAAGATAGGCTGGAATGCTAGAGACCATCAGATATTCTGGCTCTTTTATGGCTACCCAGAGACAGAGGAATTCTTCCTTTGAAGATAGTAGCACTGAAATTGCTGTTATGATCAACTCAAGTCATCTGAAGCATTTTTTTGTGTCACAGAGTATGGACCGAACAAACTCTTCCTAGCCATTTGGTATAATCAGCATCATACAAAATGTGGTTGGGTTCTTGGCGCAGACTTTGGGCAGGAAAGCAAAATCAAACTCTTGTTCTGAATGGCAGCAACTCTTTACAACAAACTTTCTGCTTTAGGTTATAGTATTTAGAATGGACTTCAGTTATGTACCTGAATGCTATATACTGGTGATTGCAAATAGCACAAATGTTTAAGTAAAAGTCTTTCAGCAAATAATGTATCTGAATGCAAATAAATTTCATAGGGGGGATAAGGCTTAATTTATTATTTCTTCACAGTAAGAACATTTGTATTGGGAAGTGTGGCAAGCAAAAGCTGGAAAAGGTATACGGATATTCCTGGTAGCTATCTCTAGCCCTTAATCACTTAATACACTTTGTAGTAGTTATGTGCCTCCAGAACCACTACATGGTAACACTCTAGGTCTATATTTGAGCAGTACCTTTAATTTTAGAATTCTGACACTCCTGAGACCATCGCCAATTGCTTTATGCCATCTACAATTCACACTGAAAGCTAGTTTATACCATAGACAGTTTACTATGTACCTTCACTTATCTCCAGCTTCCTGTTTTTTAATTATTTTTTTGTCTTACTAGTGTATGACACATACTGGAGCACCATTTAGTGCTGATAATATTAGTGTCACAAAACAAGGGACCTGCAAAAAAAAAAAAAAATTCACTTAAATAACTACTTAAACCTGTAATGACATTAGATGTAATATTTTCCTGAAATTCATCTGTTGCAAAACGTGTTTGCAGGAAGAGTAACCCAGAAAGCATGACCAATTGAAACCAAAGCATGTTAATGCACTTCAGGTATCCTTCAGTGTGAATGACTCTTGAAAGCCTTGTGCTAGTTCACAAAGGAAAATGATGGTGCATGTGCAGTAAGGACAGCAGGGAGCCTCTTGAAGAAACAATAAACTGAGGGCTTTTAAACATGCCTAGATTTATCAAGCAAGACACAAACTTTTATTGCAGCTGCCGACCTTCTCCAAAGGAAAACTAGCAACAATGAAGTGAGGGCTTTAAGTCAAAGAGAGGTTGAGAGGGATACTGGATACTTTGGCTGGTACAGTTATATCATTGCAGAGCTCTTTGTGATCGAAATGCTGTTCTTGTCCTTCATATGGCAGTTCCGGAATAAACAGAGAACCCGGAGGCATTCGGGTGTCTCTGAAAACACTGCAGCAGGAGGACAGTTATATCAGTACCTTTGGTAGAAGATACTTCTGGTAAGTGAGTTACCAGAAAATAGACTGAAATCTGAATGTTGCTTTTATATTCTAGCAGTTCCTGAATTATACCATCTGACACATTGATGACTAATACAACCCTGAAAAGCCTAAGTTGCCAAATCTGTGTGGTTTGCCTTACCTATTAAATAGATGAGTATTAACATGTGAGTAGTAGTGAGTCTGCTGAGTAGTGAGTGAGGAGACCAGTACCTTGAACATCCCTGAGAAAACGCAGATGCCTCATAGCAGAGGCCTGGATGGGGCATAGGTTTTGGGACTGAGTAGGGTCTGACCTAAAAGTAAAATGACACACAATTAAGTTGTTTGGATTTAATTATATCTATGTAGCCACTGCAACTTATTCCAAAGGTTCTGTGTCTGGTTTTGTTTGTTTTTAACTAGTCGAGCTGTACAGACAGAGATTAAATGCAGCAGAGTGTTTGCTGGAAAAAGAGATAAAAGCTATTCTGCACCAGGTAAAAATATTCTCAACTCTGAATATCTTGAACGTGAAGGTACAGAAAGGAATACCTTTCTAGTGACACCGATGGTTGGCCAAATCAGCTCATTATTGATGTTATGTAGAGTATTACTTGCCACCAGACATGGTGGTGGTAGATGACTCTCTTGACAGGTATGTGAATGTTATCCTTGGAAAAAGGCAAGGAATCACTAAAAGCTATCTTTGATAGACAATATCTTCTTTTAGCTCTGATGAATGAAAATATTTTTAAATAAGAAATAAAGTTATATTTTTCTCTGGGCAAAAATGATTCCATTGCTGGTGAAAATACATTATTACTAAACAATATAACTGAATAGGATTCTGACAGCTTTTTTAGGGAACATAATACAAAGCTTCTTACTCTTTATTCTGAAACATAGAGAAGGAAATTTTTGCACCAAATGCTAGCAGAGGGATAACATACTTATGGAAGTATGTGCTCTAAAGCCTAGATAAACTCATATTCTACTGGTTTTGCCTGAAGCACTTCTCAATAATTACTTGCCTTGAGGCTCTTTTCCCATCTCTAGAGTGAAATACCTAAAGCAAAAACATAAGTATTGAAAGATGAAACAACGCTTTCCAACTTGGGAACTTCAGATTTCTCCATTACTGTTTCACTTTCTCACTTTATTTCAAAGTGCATGCTGGAAAGGCTAAATAGAAAACAAATATTGATTTCAAGTGCTTTTGGATAAACAGATAGTTTAGTGATTAGTGAAGTTACTAATCTCAAAATGTACTGATGTTATGTGTTAACAAAGTTAACACATAACACAAACCTACCTTGAGAATATAGGAATATGAATCTTTTAGCATCATACACTTACTGTGATGCAGAAGGAAAAAAAAATTTTTTTCTTATTACAGTTACCTTGTATAATACTGTAGCCAACTAGGATGAATGGGGAACATGGAATTATAATTTTGGCATAGGTAAATCAAACTAAAAAACACTCTTCAAGGGTTTGTTTCCCTGTCGGACAAACAGGTCTATGGCAGGTTTATATGACAATGACAGGTTTATATGACAATGGTGAAAGAAAGCAAATGACCAGGTCTTTTGACCTAACCTTTGTTTGTGGATGATGGTTGTGGTGTCCACATGGACTGAGAATGCATATGCTCTGAACACTGCTGAGCTCAGGTGAGAAGAGAACACATAAGATTAAGTCTCTAAATCTTATATTAGTGACTGAGCATGTTTAAGGTAATCAGGGGCAATGCTAACACCTTGAGAAGACCCCAGAATGGATGTTGACAGGATGCTTGTTCCATATTGATCCCAACATCATTAAGAATTGGACATAGTATTAGAAATTCTAAATCTTCATGAATGTTGACCCAGAATTTTAAATATGGTTATTAAGCAGTTTGGCTAATTGGAGGCTTATTTGATTAAAAATGAGTGTTACCTGATGAGACCGTGCTTCTCTGTGGCTCTGTTCAGCCTACAGTCTAAGCTGTAGCTAAGATGATGCTGGGTGGTTCCATTCCTAGAAGCATCATGCCTGCCAAAGGCTGTTGGAGATTTGTGGAGACCTTCCACAGCGTGTGTTAGCACAGTCGGTTTATCAACTCTTAACCATCCTGGGCAGAATCCTGAACTTATCGTTTCCTGAACTTAAACAGTTTCAAAACAAAGTGGTGGTAAGAGGCAGGTAGTTACCAAATAATGATTCCCCACCTTAGCAGTAGTTGAAAAACCAAATATTTTGTTTGGTTTCTAAAGTGTAGCTCAGAACCTTACAACCAACTTCAGAGGAAAATCTTGCCACTCTGGACTCATGTTAATGAGGAAGCCTTGGAGAGAGACCCATTATAATGAACTTTATTTAAATGTTTGACCACTGAGTATACTCTACTCATAATTTTAACACTTCCTGATGGGATCTTTATGGTACATTTCTATAAATTAAGCATTCATTGCATAAAACTGCACTCATATGTCAGCATACTATATAACTTATCACAAAAACAGATAAACCAACAAAATATTCTGGAATACATGTAACATTGGTAAGCAGATAATAAGTAACAGCTTATCTTCACAGGAAATAGCTCTAAATGAATCCCTCTTGAATTCATTTAATTAAGAAGCTGAAAAGGGGAGAAAAAAAAGAGAGATTAAGTGCTGAAAAATGCATATAAAATATGGCATCACAATTATTTTTAACAGAATAAGCAAGTACTTCAAAACACTCATTTGAGAAGTCATTCAAGACATGCATGATGATCTCTTAAATTTTTATATCCCATTAAGCAATTGCCAAGTAAGCATGAAAGTTATCAAAATAAAAGTTGAGTGACTGAAACTTTAATTTTCCTATTAAAAAATTTTTAAAAAGCAAAATGTACTTCAAACGTGTTTTCTCTTCAATCAAGTTCTGCATCTGCTCTTACTATTTAAGTGAGAACTTCCTTTCCCCGGAGCTGTTTCAGATTTATTCAGGATGTTCTTCCTTCATTGTTAAACTGGCCACGGAGCAGGGAGAGTCTAGAGAAGAGTGTCTGCAGCTCAGTAGGGCTGCAGACACTTGGATTCTTTTCCCTTGGAAGAAAACTTCATATTTTGAAATCCTTAAATCAAAGCTATGATAAGCAATATATGTATTTTTAAAGTACTTTACCAAAGAGTTATCTTAAAGTGGGAGGTCTTGTGTATGGTTATAGTTCACACTGTGAAGTACTGAATGGAGGGGTGTCTTCAGCTTCACTGCCTCTTGCTTTCCATAAGACATCTTTCATCTCCTTACAGATACGTAGTGTGTTCTAGCATATACATGTTGTAGTAACTTGTCAGTTTTTCATTCATGGCATAACTACTGCTGCTGTAATCATTACAAAACACCCATGCAAAACTGTAAGCTTAAAAGATGGTACCAGCATAAAGATTTCCCTCCTGCAAGAAGTTGACAAGCTCACTAAGCAAGATGCATAAACCAAGGCAAAACAGATGACTGCTGGCTGGAAGCTGGAGGGCAAAAAATTCTTCCACATCTCATACCAAGAACAACTGCATAGAGGTGGAAATTGTAAGGTGCTGAATGAAGAAGTAAGAGAAGGCCATGCATGTAAGACCTTTCCTGCTCAGAAAGGTAATCCAGACCTAGGTTAGTAGTATGAGGCCATGTACAGGAAAAAAAACAAGATGGGAGAGTAACAGTGGGGTAGTTTTTATTTACAACAACAACAACAAAAAAAGCATGTAGTGAGAATAGTGAAGAGTTGATTACAATTAAAAGGAATATAAATTTGCTAATTAAAGACGGAATGATGTGCTTTTAACTGTAGAGAAAGATAGTCATCAATATTGTAAATATCATATGTGATTTTTGGATAAATATACTACTGCCATATTTATTGTTCCTTAGAAGTCTGTTTACAGAAAGACTATCTTTAGTTATTAAGAGATAATACAGATAAGGTAAACAGCTAAAACTATGTAGAAGACAGTAGCAGAAAAAGAGGGAGAAGGAAAGGTTTCTGAAAAATTAAGAGGACAAACTGGACAACATATGTTGGAGCAAAGCTGAAAGCACACAAAGCTCCACCATATTTGATTATGGAAAGCAGGGGAAAACAGTGGAAAATCATGGCCAAACTGTTGCCTTTCAAATACTAACCCTACTTAATCAGAGGAGACAGGAATAAATTGTAAAGCCATGGGAAGACTTTTGGGAAAGCCATAAAAGTTAAAAAAAAAAAGAAAGTTATAAAAGTTTAAAAAAAGAAAGTGGCGATCACATAGAGAAGGTCTGATTTACAGAATGGCATGCCTGCAGTTTGACATGAGACACTGACTTCTGAAAAGCTGTGCTATGGGGCAAGACATCCTAAAATTCAGTTCTCCTGTTCTTTAAAGCACTGGAAACCTGCACTGATCTTAGAAGTGCTACAAAGAGGGGAATATGGAGGTCTGTGGATCTGCATAAACTCAGTAAGGTGTTAGATGGTTTGTCAAGCAAAGGAGACTAAGCTCTTTCCTCTTGCATTTCAGCAATTCCTTCTGTGCAGCTTCATTCTGAAGAGCATGTGGGCTAGCCAAATTAGAAGAAGGAATACAAGAAATGGTAAATTTGAGATTCACTGTTTTGACAAGTGTGTACTATTGTTCTCTCATCTTTTAGACCAATCTTGATTTCTGCAGATTTGGAAATAGCCTCCTATGTGTAATGTTATAGATTTGATGTGAATTTAAGTATTTATTAGAAGTAGATTTATCAGTTCATAAAATTTAAGTCAACTTATGCATGAAGTCAATATGGATAACATACCATCTAAAAAGCTCTCAGTATTAATAACCTTTAATAAATCTAATTTCCACAGTCTGCAACTACTATTTGTTCTATTTGCTAATAACTTACCTGCAGATTTTTAAAAAAACCTCAATTTTAATCATTTGTATTTTTAAACTGTTCAATATTATGCAAGATCTGTTTACTGAAATAAACTAAATTGATGAGGGTGGACATTTGTCATATGGTATATATTGTGTACGCAGGAAATTTTACACCTCTAAGGCATCTTGCAATTTGTCTTTTCTTGATGCATTGGCTGTTTTAATTTAAGCAATAAATGAATACTTCATGTCTGACTTAACATTTAGATCTCTTTGAAAGTAAGCCATCCCCTACTTATTATGCTATCTTGGAACTTAGTTTCCCTTCTCTATTAGTATATACACAACATTTTTCAGTTCTATCAATGTATAGTTTTGAAAGACTGATTATCTATACTAAAGTCTTCTACATGGATATGTTTAAGTCTTCACGTTATCTTTTCAATACTATCCCAATACAATGGCTAAAACGGATAATCTGATAATGAAGTACTTAACTGCACTTATCAAAAAAGCCTTAAAGCACTGAAAGCAGCTTAACAAAAAAAAATACATGAAAACACAATTTTTCATGTGTACAAATAATCTAAAAACCTGCAGATGGTGAGACATGTTGACTTGAAAGCATAATTGGAGATGTCAACAATTGTTCCAAGAAACTCACCCACAAACACAACACACATTAGCTGGCGAATTTCAGTCAATGCTCAAAAAAAACCAGACACCTTTTTTTAAGCACCAGTAAATAGATAACACTTCTATCTGTCTGTCTTCCTGAAGAAGCCCAGGCTACAAATATTTACACTCCTATCATTCCCTAGCTCAAGCTGCAAAGCTGCTCTTATAGAAGCTGGTTAATGTTTAAATTTAATGGGTAACATCTTGAAACTACTTATCAAATCAGTGTCAAGCAAAAGTTATCCTTGTCTTGGGAGATATTTAAACTTGTTTGAATAGGTCTGTGTTTTAACTAAGAAAAATAGCAAAGATGAGGTGATAGCAATTGCCCAAAGCATGTGAAATATCACAGTCTGTAGTAGTACACTGATGTTTTAATCCATTTTTATGGGCTTTCAGTATTCTTCTAAATAGTCTTTTGGACTAGGGCTTTCTGGACTGCAATGGCTTAATGGGTAATTTCCACAGAACCTCCCAATTTCAGCTTTTATTTTTGAACTCTTTCATGACTGGCAGTTATCAGTCATGGTTTTGGTGTACAGTTAATTTTCTCTGTCCTTCTCTTGTAGTTACTTGACAGAGGAAAAAAAAATATACTAATATAATGAATTTATTGCTCAATCAATAATACTTAATCCCTGAAAAGGGGAGAAAAGTCTTTCCTAAAAGATTCTCTTGGATATACCAAACTCTTGTATAAAGAGAAAATGCTCAACCTGTAAAGTGGCATTTCTTTGATAATTAAGTATGCTATATTTCAACAGTTAATGATAGCAATTAAAATAAAAGGCTTAGCAATTAAAATAAAAGGCTGTTCCTGTTCTTGTTTTTATGGGGGCATCAAAAGGCTTTGTCATGGTAAAAATGGCTCTGAGAGGCATTTGTTACATGCTGGATGACTACTCATCATGATTCTATCTATTAAAAAACTTCAATAATGGAATTTATGACTGCATCTTGTTGTTTTTTGCCTCATCTCTCCCTTTCTGAATGCATATTTCTAAGGCTATTTTACAGGCATAATCATTACATTAAAAAACAAACACATGAACAAAAAACCCAAAAACAACAACAACAACAAAAAACACAAAAAACCACTAAGTCTTAGGAAACAATGTAAGAAAGAGTCAAAAACCCTAACAGGAAAATGTCTAAGAGGGATGAAAAAAAAAGTGCCACTTTCCTCTCCCACAAATATATATATAGACTCCTAAAGAGAGCACGCTTATAGATGTGTGCTTTTATCTAGGACTCTCCTGAATTCTTTATTCTTTTGTCACTGTAAAGAACAATGACAATGGCATTATAGGGGTGAAGCACATATGCAAAAAACAAGACTGGTAACAGTATTAGAAGAAGAAATAACAGTCCTTCTCCAGTCTTTTAACTCATGATTTATTTCCATCCACCTTTCCTTTGTTCTATGCAGGACAAGATACAGGACAGTGGTGATGCTGCATCACATAAGACTTATTTGCCTGTTCAGTGACAGAGTACACAGGTAATTTAGTTTATTTGACTTTCTTTGAAATATGACTGTAAAGTTGATGCTTGAAAATATGTATATAGCATTAAAATTTCAATTTTCTTTAAATACTGCTTAAAGCATGTAACTTTTTTTTTCTTTTTCTTTTTTTTAATTGACAGGTCATTAGTATGCCTTGCTGTTAGTATTGTTAAAGGCAAAGTTTTGCCAGCCTGAGGAACAAGAGGAGCTGTAACACAATATAGCATATAAAGACTGATAGTTTCAGGGTGAAATCTACAACCAGTGAAAGTAAAAAGACGGACAAATTTCATATCTGAAGATATATCTACCCTGGGATTCTGCTAAGGAAATCAAACAAAAAGATGCATGTATATGAGCACAGATGACTTTTAAAATAAGGATATGAAATTAAAGGGGCAATGGGAAAAGAATGGAGTTAATATTCCTCTGTGGTGTTCTGCATGCTCACTTCATAACAATTATTTCAAGCTATTCACATATATCCAGTAGAACCTTCTCTTAAGAAACAGTATCTGGTTTTGTAGCAAACAAACTTTTTCCATGAAGATGGCATGGTTGAGATTGCTGAAGTGTTAAAGAATCAACAGCATGTTTATTTACAACAGTGCTACAGAAAAAGGGGGTTGGAGCTCCCCAAGAAAGATGTGGAAACCTCAAAGATTTAATATTGAGAGGAACAGATAAGTAAACAACTCATTTGGAAACTAGCAAATGAAAACCACACATGGTTTATTCTTTTATGAACTTCCTTGATGGGTGGCTATTACTGACTAGTAAGCTGCAATAGCGAGTTTACTTGGCTCCTTAGAGCAGGATTTGGTTTATGGATCTAAAAATTCCTTCATGGTAACAGTATGATGTAGCAATATCTGATTATAATAGGGTTGTGATGAATCATTCCTTATAGCACCATCCTGAAATTCTTCCGGTCTTGTCTGCTTGTTTTAGCACAGGAATAGGTGTGCTTTTCTTACATATGCATTGTACATTTAATTACATTTCTTGAATGTAAACCTTTAACAGAATTCATAAGTTCTCTCCGTCCTTTTTGTTTTCCTCCTTCTTGATTTCCTTCATTCTTATCTTGGATACTAACTGCAGATTTTAAAGTCTACACAGGGCTCCAACTTTTGTTCAACACTCCATAGAAAAGACAAGTAAATTTTAAAAAAAATTCAAATTTAAAGTGGCTTCCACAATCTGTGATACTTTATCAAATATAGATGCAATGGTGAAAACAGAAAATCTGTCCCCCCTGAAAATATACAGTAAACTCATAAGTAAGAAAATGCATGACAAAACTCAGTATTACTTAAAATACGTTGCATGTGGGAAAACTGAAATCTGTCACCCCAAGCTTCCCCAAGGCTAAAAGGTTGTCTCTAGAAGGGAGAGCAAGAAGCTGAACAGACTATCCCAGAATACAAACTATTAACTACATGGTAAAAAAAAAAAAAAAAAAAAAAAAAAAAAAGCCCTTGCAATATTAGACAATTGGGATCTTTATAGGCCTCTTCCCTTGACAGGAAAGGGCAAAAAGCAGGAGAAGACCTTCTGCAACTATTGCAAGAGGAAGTTTTTCTATCTTGAATATGTGTTATTGAATGACAGGCACAAATCTAAAATAATCTCGATTAAATGTCATTTACATTTGAGAACAGAGCAAGAAAATGGTTTAGTAGGTCTGACAGCAAAAGCTAACAGAAAAAAAAAGATCCATTATCTTAAGTGAGATGGGTTTAGTTGGATATACATGCATTTGGATATTTCAAAAGAAAAAAAACTAAGGCCTAATGTACTTAAGTGTGTACTCGCTTATGGGTTATAAAACTAAAGTATATAAAATGTTAGTTGCCTGTGAGCATTAATAAGAAAAGAGATGAAAATGGAAAAAAGACTGAGGCAAAAGAGGAAAAGCATAGTTTCAACTAGGATCAGAAGCTAATAGCTTGAAACTGCTGTCTTGGGGGAGACCAAGTAGAAGAACTTTTCCTCATGAAAAATACTTAGCAAACTTAAAACTTTGGAAGAGAAAAATAAAAAGGTCTCTGTTTTGTTCTACAAACTAGATGACTAGGGAAATGTCATTGTATTGCAAAGCAGTCTGGTCCATCATTTTCTAAATCACTGCTGACTTTGTTTTCCTTGTTTCCTTCCCCTAGCTAAGCGTTTTCATTTTTCTGAAAATGATGCCAGGATCATGAGAAAATGATATGGGCCATCCATCTCTGTTCATGACTAAAACTACTTTTTTAGATTACTAAAAAAGAACAGGAGTGCTGATGTGAAGATGTAAATCAGAAGTCTAGACTGTAGATAACCTGCCAGCCAAAAGCATCTACCTACACAGTGCAGAGAGACCTTAACACTTTTTTTCCTCTACTGGGGTGGCTGACAAGGAGAAGGAACTCACAGTGTTAAATCTAAACTCAGCACCACACAGTGGTTTGTTTTTTGTGTCTTTTATATCTATCTATTTTACAGCTAAAATGTGTGTGCATGTAAAGACAGGCAAATAAATACTTAGTAAAGGTCTAAAAATTCAAGCAGGTGTTTCCTTTTGCATTATCCCTGGAGTACTTGTCAATGTTATGTTCTGCGCTCAGAAGTGTTGGTCTACAATAGCAACCATGTTAAGCTCATTGGTTTTCAGACCTTCTTGGTTTGCTTGAATGAATCAGCATTCTTACTGCTTTGTCCCCAAGACTTCAGTGATAAACACTAAAATAGCTTTTAGCTAAGATTTTGTTAAAACACACACAATGTTATTAAAATATATAAAAAGTTATCTAATGTGATAATTTAATAAAATATTACCTATAGGGGTAGCCATGGTATTTGGAGCGGAATATTGACAACAGGAAGCTGAAGAAAAAGACCACCAGACCCAGGCCTACCAGGCATATTACTGGAAAGAAAATAAATCTGTTTAGTAGCACATAAAAGATTTGAATCTAGACTGTCTACAAAGATTATTATTTACGTCAATAAATTTTGACACAGAGTATAGGAGTACTGTTGCGTTGCTACTGATGCCCACTATCTTCTGACAGGACTGCAAACAGATGTGGAAATAATATTTATGGTTATTAAGCAAAATATCTTGTCAGTAGGAATGTATTTTCAAGAAAGGGGAATGGCAATTTGCAACTCAAATGTTGGTAGATGTAAACACCTAACTGCTGATAATGGATTTAATAACTGTAAATTATACATATCAAGCAATGCAATTTCAGGTATTTGCTTTTTCTTTCCAGAAAACAAATTATGTTTAGGAAAAAGTCCTTTCACTAATGGAGTTATGTTCTCTCTAGTCAACTAGGGCTAAAGTAATGGGAAAGGAAGCATAGTAATTACCTAGTTCCTTGTGGCTAAAACATTCCATGTAATAAGATCTAAGGCTGGAGGCCAGATCACTTTTTTCCTCTGAACTTGATAGCATAAATCTTTCTTTAGTTTTTGAAGATAAGTAACAATGATGCAAACCTTTTGACAGTATCCAGATGCAAGTACTTTGAGCCTTTTCAGGCTAAGAACAAGTTAGGAAAGTTAAATGCTTAAATTAACAAATAAAGTTGGACAGCAATTGGCACCTGTGCAGTATGAGCATAACATAAAACCTTTCAGTCATGAAAGCTTGATGAAAGCTTGTTCAACTGTGTGTTTAAAAAAAAAAAAAGGCAGCATCTTACAAGCTGATGCATATAGTGGAGATGCATCTCATCTCCATTAGATAATCTTTCAATTCTAGTGAACTAATTTGAAATTAAAATCTTTTCTTCTTACACTATTTCTAGTTTAGTCAAACCTTTGCTATTTAATTGCAATATTCATGATTCAAATATATTCTGGCTTTGAGTAAAGATGAAGCAACCATCAAGCCTGTGAAACTGAAATATATTTTTCATTAAAATTGACTATGTGAATACTAATACGTCAAAATAAATATATATATTTTTTGGAATTATTTTGAGAAAACTACCTACATAAAATTGTTATATATTTCATTGTAAAGAAATCATGAGCTTTAAACACCATTTCAAAGTATAGATGAATAAATGGGCAAGTATAAACAGTGGAAGGTAAGTACACAGAAAGCATTTCCATCAGGGTCACAAGCAGAAGAGAGTTTGAATTTGTACAGTACCCCAGTGTTACTTCATTACGTCCAGCTTCACAGACTAAGACGTCACCTTTCTAAGATGTCAGGTTCTAAGATTACCTTCTAATGAAACTCATCTGAATATCTCGCCTGACATTGCTATCAAAGCAAGTGTAAAAAAAAAAAACTTAGGAATTTAGGCACCTACAGTTCACTGAAAGAAACCACACGATCACTGTAGGCAAAAATCTTCTGAGTACAGCATGGAAGATACTAAGAAATGAACTAAGAAAGAATGGTGAAGCAGTACCGAAAATGTTTAAAAGGTCTTGAATTCCTTACATTAGAAAAGGGATAAATAAGAGAGGCTATGCAAAAAAACCCACAAAGGCTGGTGAATGCATTCACATAAACTTATTTAAAAGCCTCTCTAATAAGAAAGAGGCTGTGCAGTGTAAGAATTAGGAAGTTTAAATCTCTGTGCTTAAGCAATTCAATGTCAAAAAAGCTTCTAAATATTCTGAATGACAAAACATTAGAAAAATATAAAATTTGCACTTCAAGCTGAGATCCTCGGGATATTCGAGATTAAGATATGTCCTGTACCCATATATGCTGTAGGGTTCTCACTTTCCTCTGAGACACATGGAACTGGCAAAGTTTATCTAGTAAAATAATTTTCATATTCTTTTGAATGTTATCTTAAGCAACTTCAATGCCTACATTCATTTTGAAAATAATGTTTTGAAACTGTTGTACATTACATCATTAATTTGCAATACAATTGAAGAGCCAAAAATACTTCATATTGTACAATACTGCAGTGAGCAGATACTGTTTCAAGTAGTAACTTGGCTATATATGCTTAAGATATTTTTATACTGTTATAATTTTATGTGAATGCAGGTTTGATACTCTCATACTCCACCCCACAAAATGTAAAAATTGTTTTAATGGAAATTTTTTTAAAAACTTTTGAAAAAACATATATTTTATATATATATATACACACACATATATGTAATTTTTCAATTTCTTTTAACTGTGTAAATATTTTCTTAATTGTACTAAGTAACTTACTTCTCCTTTTTCCAACATCTCCTTTGGATGTAGCAGCTTCATTCAGGAGTACCATTCCCATGGTGATGGCAGCATCTGTATCGCTATTGTCAAGGAAACAGCAGACGAGGATATCTCAAGAAAGCCACAAAGACACATCCTACAAACTAAAGCTTTCATAAAATGAAACTGTATATGACTACATAAAGTTTTGTATCACACTCTGTGCTGAACAATTATACTCCTCTGTGGCAAAAATGTGTAGCAACGTTTTTATTGACATATTCTACATAAGAAAGGAAGGGTGATTCAA
Source organism: Microcambeva ribeirae (assembly GCA_035222435.1). Taxonomy (NCBI): domain Eukaryota; kingdom Metazoa; phylum Chordata; class Actinopteri; order Siluriformes; family Trichomycteridae; genus Microcambeva; species Microcambeva ribeirae. The sequence continues at coordinate 97,902 of JAYECN010584296.1, forward strand.
GAAGCTGCAAACGCTGCAAGCAGGGCACAGTTCTGATGGTTATGAAAATGACCATTCCCCAATACCTTATGGTATGCTGTATCTTAAAAGGGAAGTAATACAGAAAACGAAGGCTAAAAAAAAACAGAAAACATGCAGTGTTATTGCACACAGTTCTCTTAATTCATTATTTGATCCACGCTAAAGCTCCTGAAGTGCTTTTAGATAGACATTATCTCCCTTTTTAGTTTCATATTGCTTAATAACTCATCAGAGAAACATCTCAAAGGCAAAGTCCTGTCACTTTCAGTGTTTTACTGTCTAATTATAAGTGTTACAAGTGTGATCAGGTACATAATGATAAAATAAATTATAAAATGCAGCAACATCTTAAACCATTCACTTAATTGTTTATTTGAAACTATGAATAAAAAGCAAGTAGGTTACTACTGTGCTTAGCACCTGTTCTGAACAGGCGGCATGTGTGAATGCCAGAAGCGCATCACGGGAGCTCACAATTTCAAAAAATACTAACTTCACTTGGACAATACATATTTTCATATTTTTTTTACTGTATGTATAGCATGCTGCAATGTTCTTTGCTTAATCAAGCAAATCTTCGTTTCAAAACACAGGCTATTTCAGTGTCTCCTATTCACATAATAACTCATCTCACATCCATCTACCTTTTTTCTTTTCTTTTTTTTTTTTTTCAAATCTCCATGTCTGCAGATGCCTCTGTGCTCTGCAGATACTGTTATTCCTTAGGAGATACACTATTTTTAATTGTGTCTGCATCTCATTTCAGTCTTGGTTTATGTTTCAAGAAACAGAATCAGACAGCAAGGTGATCCTTAGACACGACTTCTTCAAAAGTTCACATCAGACTTAATCCTGCAGGTAACGGAATTGTGTAATGCTGACTTGGACTCTGATTTAAAAGGCATCAGAGTTCAGTAAAGATTGGTACTTTGCAAATTAGCTAGTACCTTTAAATACAGAGTTTACAGACTAGAACTTAATTTATTTAGAGAATTCTGTAAAATATATATTCTAATAAAAAAAAGTTCCCGTTAAACTGAAGCATGCAATATGAAAACCATAACAAAAATATTCCAGAACCTGGACTTGACAAAATAGTCATTAACCAGTCAAGTTAAAAATATTCATTAACAAAAATAAAATATTCACTAACAATTCAATTTAGTTTTTGAATTACATAAAAAGAAAAGGAAACCACGAGACAATGTCAATAGAAAAGCCAAAAATTATTTTCTAAAAATTTTCTTGTTAAAATTCAGTCATGAAGATATGTATGGAGCATAAGAGACAGGAAATCTCCTGTGATACTTACAAGCTCCTCCGTAGGAAGAAGAAATGGAAATAACGTCAAAAAAAGAATAATTTATTTCTCTCCTTTCAAAAGTTAAAAAAGCATAAAAATGAATGGAGAAAGCTGGAACAGGAAGGGCTGAAAACAAAACAAAACAAAACAACACACCAAAGCAAAAATCAGACTTCACACATATTTTTATTCTATTAAGAAACTGTATCATATAGCAATGTCTAAAATAATTTTATTTTCCCAGATCTCTCATTTAGGTTTATAGCAGTACTTTTGTTCTTAGCTTAACTGAGTCTGGGGGGGGGAAGAATTGCGGGCAACTTATCAGAACCTTTCAGGTAAGTGCTAGTCTCTGCAAAGGTTTTAAACTGCTTTAAAAGTGGAATTTATTTGCTTGATTATCACACACAATACAGCACTTAGTAGTTGCGCTTAAAGTAGTTCTTTGCCATTTCCCTTACCTGCTTGCTTCTGAGGAAAACAAAAAAAACAACAAAAAAAAACCCCAGCAACACCAAAAAGACTTTTGGCAGACAACTATTCTGTAACAGACTTCCTATTTTCTTATCTGATTGTATTTTTAATCTACTTTTCTTATTCTCAGGAAGAACAGTTTCACCAAAGGAACTGTCTCTTCTGCAATGGAGAATTTTAGAGCAAATCCATAACCAGCTGAACAGGGCTGATTTTTTTTTTTTTCTCTCTTTTGGAGTCTCACATTATTACTGCTAAAGCTTCACTCACATTGTCACTATTTCTGCTTCAACTCTTGCTTTCTAACTCTCATCATCATTGATGAGCTTTCAGCCTCACTTGGTTAATTCTTAGCTTCAGTGACCCTGGTTTCATAGCTTTACACAGTAACACTCAGCATTTACTTTACAATGTTGAAATATTCAGTATCACTGAGTTGTGATTTCAATGAATCATAAGCTGTTTACTACAGAATATTTAACTGAAGTCTTTTTTTTTGTTTCCATGTTTTTGTTTCTAATTTTATACATGTTAATATTCCACAAAGGACAGTGATTGTCCTATCCCTGAAAATAATCTTTTACAAGATCATATTCCCCTTGCAGGACGGAATTTAAAGTTTTGGCATCAAAAGATTTTTTTTGTTTTTCTAATTTATCTCCCTCATTGTGCATTATGAAACTATTCTGAAAAGATGAGAGGAATGTGCCACTCAGATAAACAATGGTAGCAAATATTTCAAATTCAAGGATTCATATTTCCTGACAAACGTATCCTTGACAATAATTTGTGCATGCATGTATCTGTGTGTGAGTGTTTGTGTGCGTGTGAGTGTGTGTGTGTCTGTGCAAAACCAGTAGCATTTATTTTAATTTTTAATTTGGAATGATTTTATTTGTACACATTAAACTTCTGCTGCCCCTTTTACCAGCTGGCAAATGCTCTTCTTAAAAAAATGACAACACATTATTTAGCTAGGGCTTTTGAAAAGGTTCTGAATGCTTTGATATAAGAGGAAGAACAGTTTTAAAAGAGGATAAAAGGCTCATCATTAAAATTTACAGGATGAAAAGATGAGCAGCAAATGAACATAACATTTAGCCCTGCAAAAACAAGACACCTGACTGGCAATATTAAAAAAAAAAAACTTGACAGGATCAATACATCCCAGAATGATAGAGACACAGCAAAGAAAAAAAGAAAAAAGAAAAAAAAATTGCTAGTAAATTCTGGGTACTTTTAATTGACATACTTTAATAGAAAATTTAAGTGCTATTAAGTTCATTGAGAATGCCCAAAAGGGAGAAAATCTGATAGGTCGTTAGTTTGTTAATGTGATATATTATTTAGAACTTTCCTTCAGAAATTTGGTACTAATTAGTAGTGAGTAGGGAATAAAAGGAGGTGAGAAATAAGTTGATTGACACTTGGTTACCTTTGTGAAAAAAGTTTTGTAAGCTCATTCATATTCTACTGGATGACTGCCAAGAGTATAAAATCCTGCATTAGCATTATTCATATCAAGAAATTTTACCTTTGAGTTGCATATCACTTCATAACACAGGAAATAGAAAAGCAAGTGAACAAAATACTCTCTGCTTACATCTGTGCTCAATTTTATTGTTAACTAAAATGGGGACAGGATATCACTCAAACTTAAAAACTTCTGGTTCACTTTTAATCATACATTGAACGAAGAAAAGCACTTTTTTTGTGAAGGATTACTATGAAAACAATATGATAAAACAAGCAAAGCTGTTTTTTTTTCTTTTTTCTTTCTTTTTTCTTTTCTTTTTTTTTTTTTTTTTTTTTTGGCTGGAGTGTAATCATTAAAACATAAGAAAATCTTTGCTGGCCCTTTATGAGGTATACTATAACCTATGAGAGAGATGTCTTAACTTTTTCATGTTAAAAATGAAACATCTAAAACACTTTTTGTAATATCAGAAGTGTTACTTTTTAAAAAAAAAAATGAATCATTCAGGGTGAATTTAAACAGTCTAACTTAGTCATTTATATTTACAAATTCTGAACACACGATGAATTCTAGTGGTTCTATTTAGCAAATATTCTTCAGCTATGTACAGCTCCTGAATAAAAGATAACAGTCACACTTCCCCCAGCTGGAGAATCTGATCTCTTACGACAGGATGAAGAAAGTAATCAAGACAAAAAGTGTGGTTCTGAAATGAACTCGTTCTCAGGGTTTCTTACAAAGCATTGTTGCTTCCGATCATGAAACAATGAGCAATGATTCTAATATTCCACTTATGCTATCCAGTGTGCAATCAATTCTGAATTGGACCGTAACCACAATCTAATGATGGACTATGATGATTCAACAGTCCTTGAGGGCTGAGGAAAACAGGCATCTTTAACCAATCTGAGTATATCTCATCTCAGTGAAGAGGGACATGTCCTCATTTGTAAGATGAAAACATGAACAAGACTTTGACGGTGATTTATTTGAATGTTAGGATGAACTTAATTTAAACTTAAATTGTACATAGATAATCAAGATGTACTTTAATATTTTTAGTTGATTTATTTCTAGTTGTACTGATGTTCGTTTTAACAACCCACTACATCCTTTTTTCACCTCAAAACCTTCTGCCTCCAGCTATGCCAAATAACTATTTCAAGAAGTTTAGGAATTATTGCATGAGACTTGGCATATTCTGAATATATTTCTGACCTAGAACTAGAGAACTGGATATAAATATGCTCAGTGATGTTTTCAGAATACCACTTTAACCAAGCTGTTATCCAAGGCTGTTTTATGAGGGGGAATATTTCAATTTTTTATTATTAAAAGAAAAATACTGTCTTCAAAATCCTCTATGTCTTTCAGGCACTGTTTATCTCACTTTTGCACTCTACTTCCAAGGTTGCAACTTAAATTCTGTTTGGGATATGGGAATTGTAGGTTTTACCCTTTTGCAATACAGTTAAGATCCATCTCTGTTGCCATTTTGGTGATAATCCATTTTACTTATTTTGAACACTTCATACTGTACACTGAACTTACTACACTTGCCTTTTTGGGTTTGGGGAAATGTTAATAAATAAAATAATAAATAAAAATAATTATTAATTATTAATTATTGTTACTTATTCTATAACTTTTTAATAATTATCTATTATATTTTAATTATTAATAAAATTAATAAATAATACATAAAATAATAAATATAAGGGGAAATATTAATAAATAATACTCAGAACAATAACCCCTGTCCTGCTCTCTTGTCACACCCTTTTAAAAACTATAAATGTCCAAGCACTTCTGGCCACTGATTACAAGGCAGAAGAATCCTGGAAAAAAAGTGTCGATTCATTTTATGGCAATGCTGGACACCCGATTGCCCTGTGTATCAGGCAAAAAATAAATAAATAAATAAATAAATCTCCATGTCTCCGTGAAATTCTAATGCTGTATCTGAGTAGAGGTATCCCGAGGATATAAGTTAAAAACAAACTTGCAATAAACTAGTCACTCACTTATTCTTTTTAATTTTCATCAGAGAACTGATAAACTTATTGAACAAGTTACAAAGAACCTATGAAACATCAATAATGTCATTGAATGATTTTGTTAAAAGAACCATCTCAATTTGCATGATCTCCAGACACCGTGGTCATTTTGTCTGATTTCTCATTAGTAATTAATACTCTGAGATTTCTAATATGATGTGGCCGGTGCAGCAGAAATGTCCTAGAAGATTCAGCTTCTGCTACACAAAGACCCCAGTTTAAAACAATGCAGCTTGTCTATGCTATGCTCTGGGCTATGCATGTTCTATGCTATGCTCCTGTTTCCCTCCGAAAGCAGAAACTCCACCAGCTCAGGAACTCAACAACAATTTTTACTCATCCTTCTTCTTTCATGCTCCTGGGCTCAGCTCCAAAACTGCTTTTACTTAATAACCTCAAGTTCAGAATTGTGACATGCACTAACAATCTTATCTCAGAAATGTCCCCTTCCACTTCACAAGCAACTTGGTAGCTTTCATCCTTCTCATCAAAAGTATTCTTATGCACTGCAAGAGTTAGAAGGTCAGAGGTAAAGCTGGCTGGGGGAGCAGACACCTTTGCCTTTTTCAAGGAAAGCTATATTTCGTCTCTGCCAACTGCTCTACCAGTCAAGGTGTGATAGAAAATCCAGGAATCAAGTTGAAAGGAAAGAAGTGCAGAGTGAGTTTAGTACTCTCTATAGGGTATCTATCCCTCAGAAGAGTCTTAGAACTTTTTTTTTTTTTTTTTCAATTCCCTACATTCTTGCAGCCTGTATGAACAGCCACAAGGCTGTAACCGTTTACAGCTCTGCTCCACAGCTGAGCCAGTTTCAGCACGATGGGTAACCAGAAGTAGCACAATACTACACTCCTTGTAATGTATCTAACACTTCTGTATTACTGAAAATACTATTTTTATAGGTTTTCATACCTTCCATTTATCCTAAATGTTCTCTTTATATAGGGCTGGGGCAGGCATTTTGAGAGCTTTCCACTCTCCCCAGCTGTTCAACAAAACATAAAAAAAGTCTGAATTTGGAAATTACATGTATTTGACTATCAACCGGCATATCTCAGTTCTGCCCAGAAAACTTTGTCTAGATGGAATCTGAGTATTTTCACTCACCCAAAAGATTCTGCAGGAATGGTAGCAGTAAAAGCCTCTGCAAAAAGGTGAAACTATCCTGCATCAGACCTAATGTGCCTGAACTGCACAGCTGGTTGGTACACACAACTTCAACAAATCATTTCTTTATTTTTGGACTAGTTTCAGCTTCACTCCAGGAGGCTTTCACAAATTTTATCTTTGTAATCCACAGACAATCTGATGGATGACGTGTGGTCTTGTGATTTTCTTAGTCATTTGAGTCCATAGTCTTAGTCATATGAGCCCATAAAAGGGCTATATAAAAGCTCTAGGATCAACAGAAATATTCTGAAATGTATCTTAATTTGACTGCAACAAGTTTTTGCTAGATCACTTATCAAACGCTTTTTCCTCTATTTGGGGGTTTTCAGCCTCAATTACGTCCTAGTTATTCATCATGGAAGTACACACATCTCCAAAAGAGATAGTTGCATAACAGTCCTTTAATTTATCTAATATTAAAATATTACCAGGAGTTAAATTTTTTCTTAAAAAAGAATTTTCTTATTAGCTTCATTTCTTAACTTTCAAATACAGGTTTTTCCCATGCATCATTTTCTCCCATGCATCTAACACTTACTTTATTCTCTTCCAAACTCATACCTTATTTTATTTCCAAGGACTTATTTATTTCAAACTTCATACTATTTAGCATGCTCATCTCTTTGTTAGGATCCATTGTGTAATGGATCCTTTCACATGTATACAATATCTCTTTTGCTATAAGACCTATAGATCTGTTTAAGAATATCACACATTCTTTTTTCTATATTACAAGACACTATCAATATGAGTTTAGGCTGTTACTGCACATTTCCTTATTGTTGAAGGCCTGTGGAACACTTTAACACACAGATTTTTTTTTTTTCAGTACACTTCATAATAATTCAAGTTGGTAAGCACCATATGTGGATGGCTAAAAAGCTAACGTTTCTGCATCTTTTAGCCACCTAAACAAATACGTCTCTTAAAAATTAAAATAGACCTTAAAAATATAAACTATTGGAAAAAAAAAAAAAAACTTAGAAATATTTTATCCTTGAGAAATACCATGCTATTCTCGTCAGCCCATTGTCAGTGAATGCATCTTGATCTGTGACTAGTGGTCAGATATTTGAGAGAAAAAAAAAAAAAAAGAAAAACAGGGCAAACGCCATAGCAGCTGGCAAATAAATTTGCTCCACAGGGGTTTGTACTGCCAGTGTTAAAATGTAAAGAGCTAGAAATTGAAAAAGGTAGAACACCACTGAACTACAGTCAATATATTCATGTAGAGGTCACACACCACATCTGAAGGCAATTCACTAAATACAGTAGCTTTCTATTAGCTGGTGAAGCAGAATTACATTGTCTGCTCTATGCATGTTGTTTGTTGAAATGATTAATACCCAGCTGAAAAACTGAAGTTTCTTTGTATTTCACTCGCACCTAACAAGCTTTAGAATCTTTCCTAAAAGAACATGTCATGAATTATTTTGTGATCAAAGAAAGAGAACAAAGAGGTAATGGAATAGAAGATCAAATACAAAGCTCCATTCTTCAAACCAGGATCTCCTTATGCTTTAATACAATTTGGGAGGAGTCTGGGAGCCTTCAAAAGAGTCAGAAGAGCCCATGAGATATTTAATATATTGTATTGGTGAGTAACATAAGTAGAGTGGAAAACATGCATTAATTTGTGTTTTGTCACTTTGGACACGGATTTCCATAATTGATTAAGAAACACGTCTAAAAATTGTGTCCCTTTACCCATAACTCTTTGTACATTGTGTTCATTGTCATCCTTCAGATCAAACCTTAAAAGTTCACTATGATAATCTCATTGCTTTAGTTCTCATCTTAATTCATAAACTCTGAGGGGTATAATTTGATCCAATATGCATATCTGAGATAATCTCTTATTACAGAAAACTAAAAGAGGACTATGTTTGAGTCACGATATCTCAAAGTTTCAAGTTTCTGCCCTCAGTGATTATATTTACACTAACCTTACTGACACACAGAATAACATCTTCCATTTTAATTTGTTTTGTGATTAAAGTAACTTATACCAATGAAGCACTTAAGACACTTAATTTAAATTAATTCTGCAGGATAGGAGATGTCTTTCATAATAGCTATAATTTTAATCGTATATAAAAGATTTCCCTTTTTCTTTGTAACTTATCAGATTTGTTTTTCCTTTTCAATCAACATCTCATACCCATCTACACAGCTGTTACATTAATTCTGCTTTGGGAATTCAAATTAACAAACTGAAGAGAGATTTCCATTTTTACTTAGGTTCATATGTTCTGTCAACATCACGCTTAAGTAAGTCTAATAGCAATAACAAGAAAGATTGCCAGGTTAATAGCAACTGCTAATTCCTGTAATAATTCCTTTAAATTTATCACTTGTTGTACAAGCACATAATTTGCTTAGTAACAGAAATCCTTTCTATAATGAAAATATTTACTGCAACTTTTAAACTAAGTACACATTATAAGGTTTTACTATTACTGCCAAACAAAAGAAATGCCATTCCATTCCATTTTCAAGGGCATGACACAAACTTGATGGAAACAGAAATATTTATTAGACTTACTGGTTAGGGATCTATCAAAAGGGCAAATGAAAGAAATGAAGAATTAACTTCCACACAGCTCCTCTGACCTCACCATTGCTTACCTTTTTCTCTACAGCTTCCCAAACAAAGTCATAATTACAGCTCAGTGTTGAATATTCCAGTGGATATTTGGCTTACAATAGCCAAATACGTACTTCTATTTTTAGTTATATTTAATTACAACAATAACACTGATTGTGCAGTTTATTTTGTATTGTTCCCCTCAGGAAAAGACAGTTCTTTTTCCACAATTTTATCTCCCCTCTGCTTCTGTGTCTTAATAGCCCTATCCTTCACTAACTCTTACACCATTATTTCAATACTCTTTTCTTCGTCTGATTTTACCTTAGATCCCCAGGAATGTCAAACTATCTTTTTTTTTTTTTTTTTAAATACCTGATCAGTCCCACTGACTCTTATTAACTATGACCCCATTTCTGCCAGGAAAGGGAAGGAAGAACAGACAACAACTGCCTGGAACAGCATGAGCAAAGAATTATATTTTTCAGCTCAGAAACGAGAAAAGTAAGAGAAATCTATACGCTGAATTCCATAAAGCCAAAGTTGTAAGGAAAAAAGGCAAAAAAAAAAAATGTTTAAGCACATTTCCGAGAACTCAGGAACTAAAATAAATAAAGTCACTGCATGTGAATAGTAGGCTAGGAAAACAACTTAAAGGAATAATTTTTGCATGCCACAAATTTAACACTGTGAAAAATCATTGCTATGGAATGTGGTAAGTACCATGATTAATTCTAAAAAAAAAAAAATAAAAAGAAATGCGAATGTATTCATCATTCATCAGTGGTTGAAAGCTATAATGTTCCGTAGCGTCTGGTTCAGAAATCCCTAAATCACTGATTTTTTTTTTTTTTTTTTTGGCTTATAGTCCTTCCCCAACTATCTCCTTAACAGTCACTGTTGGAGACTGAACATGTCTAGATACATCCCTGGTTTGAGCCAGCGAATCTGCACATATGCGCATAGATGTAAACTTTGATGTGAACAAGAGAGGATGGTGAACCATACTGCTAAATCATATGTTCACATATATTCTGTTCTCCTTTTCACATGGTCGAATTAAATATCTACCCAACAAATATACTGACTTAAAAGGATTACTTACATTAATGAAGCTAGTTGTCTATGTACCCTTTGGAAGCAAACATTTTGCATTATAGGCTGTACAACGTCTAGCACGTTGATAACTAAGTTTCTGCTTTTGTATCCAGTTTCCCAAAAAAGGCTCTATAAACTTATTGTATGCACTTATTTTAAATAATTTTTCTGCAGCATGTCATATTTATTCTACTTGGAGTATATTTGAGTTTTTGTGATGATCTATTGATCACTTTTTTACTTCTCGGGAAAGTCACAATATTGATAAAATTCTACATAAACCCAGAAATTATTACATGTGTAAATTATACACAGTGGCTTGAAGCAATGATCATCCATCTAATCTAGGGATAAATACCTTTACATACTACATAAAGCTTCATTCTCAATTGCACATGATAACAAGTTTCTATTGCTCCTGGAAAGGAAACCAAAGTTTGTCAGTTTCAAAGAAAAATGGAAATAGATGTTTAAAAATATGACTATATCATATTTTTATCATATATCACGAGATTAAATGCAACTTCACATTCAAGTTATATCTAACTTCTATTCAGCAATAATTTTCTTCTGCATGTAATGTGCTTAGTTACAATTTATTAAACCATCACTCCCTCCACTTTCCACCAGAACATAAAAGAATGTTCCTACCTGCTAATCTACGGCAAGGAATGGTCTGTAAAGTAGCATGAATAGAAGTAAAACCTGACTTATTTTCCTTAGGCAATAAAAAGAGCTGAAACATATTGGATATCATTATTCCATTCCATAATATCCCCTCTCCGCCACATTCATCTCAGTCTTACAGCATTGTAGTGCCATTGGCTACAGCACAATTGACCATCACTCCCAACAGGCTGGAAAGGAGAATCAGATCCATGTTCTGGAGAAACTCAACAGCTTGAAATGAAAGCATGAACAGGAGGCGAATAGCTCAAAACCTCGATGCAGAATGTTCTGCAACTATCTCATGCCAAACCAGATAGTTGTGGGATAGTCAATCTGGACATAGTTTTTATCTTTGTATGAAAACATTACCAAAAACTCCATTGATTCTGCTGGCAAAAAAACCCTGAAATGGTAGTTAAAGACAGTATGACAGACAAGGCGGCAAGCTACACACAGCGGCAAGGCTACTGCCATGACTTGCAGATCTGGTGGTTCAGATAGAATGCTAGGAATAGCTTCTTCACTTATGTAATCGTCCAGGGACGTTATGCAATCTCCATCCTTGGAATTTTTCAGGACTTGGCTGATGAAAGCCATAGAAGACCTAATTTAGTGTTAGTGATAATCCTGCTATAACAAGGGTGGATTATGTCACCTTTGACAGTCCTTTTTAATAACATCTATACGATTCTATGATCAGTTCTTGCAGTCAGCTCTCCATGGCAAGACAAAATGGGAGCAGAAAAATCACAGAAGAATTTGAGTAACAGTCATACTATCAGCTTAATATAAAGACACCAAAGTCTCTGTGTAATAATAACTAAATACGTCACAGTACGAGAAACGTGAGACAAAACAAGCACCACCGGCTGTGTGTATGATCCTTCACCACACTGGTAGTTATCCACCCCACAAGGGCTTATCTAGGACAGTTTTAGCTGTCGGCTCATTGTGTTCCCTCAATACCTGACAAAACAGCTCGCTTCCGAGGGCCCTCTGACTGGCAGACCAGGCATGTGTGTCCAGCAAGCTTAGCAATCCTGGATCAGCTTGAACCTGGGCAACTGGATACTTTGAACTGCATTCCTAGTAATGAGAAAACACGTACTGGGATGCCAAGTCAACTCGGTAGTTTTGGATCTATTACAGTTTGGATATACCTCTGAGACCTCTCAGTTGCCAGGGTAGATCTAAACTGTTCTGAACAGGTCCTGCAACAAGTACAACCACAGCTATGTCATGCTCTCCTGGGGTTTGAGTCCCCCCCAGGAGACAGGGTCATCTCTGCTCACAGCCAGCTTAGAGGTCTCCTTGTGCCCTGGGCAATTACCTGCAAGTTGAATAAATCATCTATGGACAACAGAGACTTGACTCTGTTCTATGAGTTAATCTGATTCAATGGTAAATACAGGTTTAATCTAATCTTCAGAGTTTACACTTTAACTAGATGAGACTGATAAATGATAGGAGAAAACACAATTATCACAAACTCATAGATGGATTAGCCTGAATATAGTGATCAAGTCACTTTAAAAAGATCAAGCAGGCATTCCGTGGGAGAAATAAAAGATTAAGTCATACTGACAAATTCTTAGCCTAGGCATAAGATCACATGATCATTTTTCCTCAAACAATGCACTCCAGAATCGACATGTGTAAGTGAAACAGACGAAATATCTACAAAACCTCATTCCATAATATAAAAAGAATAGCATAATTAAGTAGTCTACCTTTTACAAAATAAACTATTCCTTTCTCTTCTTAAAAAAAAAAAAAATTCTCTTCTTAAAAAAAAAAAAAAAAAAGCATTCTTCATTATTCTACACTCTGAAGTTCAACAAGACTTATGTCAAAGTAGGGCGATGCTTTTTTTCCAACTCCTCAAAAGAATCTTTACTGCAGATGTAAGATAGTGGAAACTCCAATCCTGGTAGGACGGCCCTTGTCAGTCATCTCTAAGGAACCTCAGAATCAATTAGGACACAGTCTGGGATTTTGGAAGTGAGCTAATGTCTGCATTCTTCTTCTGAGGGACTTGGTGGGAATTTTTAATGTGTTCAGAAAGAAAGCATTTAAAATCTAACACACTGATCTGCTGCTAAATGCAATGTCAGTATTTTGGCTGTTAGATAACATATCATAGAAGTAAAATTACTTAAAAAAAAAAGATCTTGACAAATAGACACAGTACTTTTTTTTTAAGAATTGTTTTACTGATGTAGTGTTATTTGCACTGTCTTATCACAATGACTTTACTTTCAGCATGTTACTCTTAAGAGGTAGTAACAATTTGTTACGACTAAAACTAGGTATTTTTAATTTTCTAAAAATACTGGCTATGCATCTAGGATGTACAAAGTAATATTGTGTAGATGTTACTGAGTTTAATTTGGCTTTTGAATGTAACTGAAACAGAATATCTCAAACATTCTTAAGTGCTTCCTACTAATGTCCTCCTCCTTTTGTACCCGGAGACTTGGAAAAAATAGCAGATCATTATATGGAAATCATGTAGCAGACCAGGTAGCATCAGTATTCAAACTAACAAGAATACAGGCAATACTTAAACTGTGGCGCATGGAATGGAAATTTGTATTTTCTTTTTGCATAAAATGTATTCAAATTCATTTTACAGAGAAACACAACACCATTTCAACATCTAATAGGAAGTGACAATCCTGTCCTGGTTCTTACTACTACTACTAAGTGAAAAGAAGCAACCAAATGGAGCATTTAATCTACAGCAGTGCTGTAATTAGCTTTAATGGTAATGCTTGGCTTTACAATGCAGTGTGTGTCTCAAACTTTAGGGGATAAAGTCAATATGCTACTGTTTATCAATCTGGCACAGTTTCTAATAATTCCTGCATTTTATATCTACATTTTCTGAATTGAAATACAATAAAGAAGCAATGAAGCAGTTAGTAATTACTCTCAGCATTAAAAGAATAAAGTAGCATTAATTCTTTCAGGCATAACTGTTAAAATCTGTGAAGACCTCATGTCACTTGTGAAATTTGTGGCGAAAACCTCAGCTCAATAGTATTGAGCCATGAAATGAAATCTTAGAGAATTCTTTTTGCAAGTGACAATAAACAGTCAAACACTGCAAGTATTCTTTAGGCACCGACACTAATAGAGTTAACCAGCTTCCCACTTTCAGGATCCTTTCTGCCAACGAGAAGATACCACATTCATTAATGGATAGTGCATTTACTCTGAAAAATATGGTCATAACTTTGAAATTAAATTTGCTATCTACTGAGAAAATGGGGTTTAACCAGTAGCAAGTTGATGCCATATAGCTGGATGGAGTAAGCAGAACGATGCAAAAGATCAGTGTCTGTCACGGTGTTCATGTAAATACCACAGACGGAGGTAGCTGCGAAGACAGGGGAAGGGCAGGATCTAAGTTAATGTGCCTTCAGGGAAAAGACAAGGAAGTAGCTATGATCATTGAACTCTGAGATATGGCTATTATTTCAAAGCTTGCGAAAAGTTTTTTTTTTTTTTTTTTTCTTCTCTATTCTCCTTAGAGACAAGTAACTGTGATGAAATGACTCTGCATTAATAGTGGTTAATGGTCATTATGATCATTACAGCTTTCACTCAATGAATATAGCTAATTAGAAGTGGGGCTCAATGAAATCTGAATGTATTTGAGTATATTTACAGATTATTAAGACATTTTCACAAAAATTACTTCTCTAAATCAGTAAGAGTCTTTCTGCCAAAAGACTAGATATCAGAACGAGACTAGGTTATTATTTGTAACAGGAACTAGAGGTAATCTCTTTAGATTAGTTGAAAAAACATGGAAAACACAAAGACTACTAGAGGACAAGTCATCTTCATACATAATTGCTAAAGTCCAGTGTAGAAAACTAGTATGTTCTCCTTAACAGTTAAAAGAAATAAAATAATTTCTACCTTATCATTTTTAAATGATAGTGAATAGTGAAATGATAGTGAATTTTCACTTAATAGTGAAAATGAGGGAAAAATTACTTTCTGCTGCAGAGAAAGGTAACAGTGAAAGGAAAATCTTTAAGAGTAGTAACCCGGCATCATCATAACGAAGCAGAAAACAAAGTACATATTACTGAAAAGCTGTGCCAGTTTCCCTTGGCAATAAATAGCAACAACACTGAATATTTATTTAATCATATAGTAAGTCAAAAGGCAATACCTACTCAAAACTTCAATGATATCCACTGTCAGAGCAACCTTCAGCTTGCCTTTTTTTACTCAACATTTTTTTGAAGGATACTCAGTAGGAGAATAATATGTGACTCTGCAACAAACTGAGCCTGACTGCTTCCGTGGATGTAACTCTGTAAAATAAAAATAAAAAAATTCTCTTTAGGACAAAAAAAGGCACCACCAGATGTGTATGAATCAAAATAAAAGAAGTTTTGCATAAAAACGCAGATAACAGGAACAGCTACAGATGAACAGAACAGTTCATGTACACGTATTTAGTAAAAAGACATGTTAAAAGCAGAGCTTATTTAGGCAAAGTGTGTGTGTACATATATATATATATATGTATGTAGTATTTCATATACATTTACATTATGTTGGACTCATTTTCACACTACTGCTGAGGTGGAGTAATAATATGCATTTGTTTGCTAGGAGATGGTTTTTTGAGAAGAGAGGTAATGAAATCACAGATGCATAATTTTCACAGAAGTTAAAGTTGAACCTCAGAATATGTCCTTAAAAAGTCAGTCTACTTTTGTGTTATGCAAAATGAGAGAAGTTTCCTCGTACACAGTCTATTCCATCTTTCTTCCCTAAAAAGGTACAGGTATGTCCATTAAAAAAAAAAATCCTAACTCATAAATAGGATGCCTGGTTTATATGGTATTGCAAATACCAAACACCAAATGCCAACCTAAAGAAGTCAATGCTTTTTTTCCTAAAAATAATTGCTAATGGGCTCATTTAATAAATTTATTGTTAAAAATATATTATTCAGAGATTGTTAAATGTATTCTTTAACTAGGTACTTTATCAAATAAAGAAAGCAAAAAGTAGGAACAGAAACTTTCTTTTCTTTTTCTTTTTTGCATTGTATTTAATCAAACAAATTAACCATTAAGTCACAGAATCATAATCAGTAACAAGGAGAGACTATTTAAGGAAAGACCTTAAGGAGAGACTATTTAAGGAGAGACTATTTAAGGAGAGACTAGTTAATTGCATGTATTTCAAGTGGCCCTGCACGATGCTGTATCTGCAGTAAATCATATATATGGTTAACTTATATTACAGAACTTTAATAACACAGTGTACAGTGAATATTTTAAACCCAGCACGTTTCTTTCTCCAGGACTGCTTATGGAATCCATCACCTAGTGATGTATGGAAATGATGTATGGAAATGATGTATGGAAATGTGTGGCTTTAGCAGCAAAGCCGAACCACCCAGTCACAAGCAATGTCCA
>JAYECN010584297.1:0-55864 GCA_035222435.1 Microcambeva ribeirae
CCGCCGCCCGCCGCTCCCGGCCGCGCTGCCCCCCGAGCCGGCCCCGCAGCCACCCCTGCGCCCGAAACGCCCTCATGGATTGAGCCGCCTCTGCCGGGGTTTTATTTTATATATATATTATATATATATAGATAGATTTGTTCTTTTTGTTTGTTTTTTTTTTTTTTTAGCTTTTTTATGCCCCCCCCCCCCTTTTTTGTACCATTTTCTGGAAGATGAAATGCTTTTCACGCTATCTGCCTTACATCTTCAGACCGCCGAGCACCATCCTGTCCTGCAGCTGCCACGCAGAAGGTACCGAGCGGCGGGCGGGGAGGGCCGGCGGCGGGAGGCGACGCCGCTTGCCCGAGCGCTGCTGCCACCGCCTTGCGCAGCCCGTGCGTGACGGCGCTCGCTGGCCAAACCCGCCGTGTGGCCGAAAGCGGCTTCCCCTCACAGAAAGCGGGGGGAAGCTGCTATTACTGCATTATTGTTTATCACAGGAGAAGGCTAAAACGCCAGAAAAACGTTCGGAAGACATTTGAACACTCAGCAGAAAATGATTGTGTTTATTTATGTAAAATGCTTGTTATTTTGCTATCAAGTTTGCACTAGTCATGCAAGAAGCAAGACCAGCTTTAAGGAAGACTTTCTAGTTATTGTGATGCACACTTTACAGCTTTATGCATTTTTTAATCATATCATTTAATTAATCTGTGTGTTCCCTAGAATATCAAAAAATCAGATCTAGCAGTTCCTGCATTTGGGTATCTCCTCTTTCTCTCTGTTCAGTAAAGCCTGTTTCAGGTCTCGACAGAAACAGTTCTGCAGCTATTTGGAGAAATGAAATGTGCTTAAGAGAGTTTGAACTTTGTGTTTAATGGTCAGGAATGTGAAGTATCGTGTCTGGAATTTAGCGAGCGCTCACTTCACTCAGACTTCTTCCACAGAGAATCCTCTTCCATGCTGATTTGTAATCCTGTCCAATAGGACTGTGTGTGTGTGTTTGCTAGGTGTGAACTACCCGACAGTTTTGTGAATCATCTACAGTCATTTCAGACAGTTCAGCAGCATCAAAATTTCACACCGACATTACTTTCCTGTGTGGAGTTGCAGCACTTTTTCTGGTGCACTTGAACTGCGTTCGGTTTCTGAGGTAAACCCACTCGTTTGACAAAACATGGCACTGCCCAGCCCCGCGGTCCCAAGAAGAAATTAGGAGCCAAACCCTGTTTTAAACTGCACGTGGGAAGGTGCCAGTGTTGCCAGCGTTGCTGTGGAGTCGCTCGAGCCTCGCAGCGTGTTCCGCGCACGCAGAGCTGCGCTGGGCGCCGCGCTGCTGCGTTAACCTCTGGTAGCAGCGCTGGGGTTTGGCCCTGGGTGAGTGTCCAGTGTCCCGTTATCACAAGCGAGAGGGGCTTTGGTGCTGACTCGACCCATTGGATTTACTTTAGAAGTCCAGGGGATTTTTAGCATCAAGGAAGGGCCACAGTGATACAGCAAAGGGAGAGGGTTTGCAGGTGCTTGAGTTTTGGTTGTACAGAGTTTCTAGCAGTGCTTTTTGTAAATAACTGTTGTCAAGAGAAATAATCTGTAGTTGATGGGCAGAAATGTCTTCTGTTTACAATTCTTTGCCCCATATATCAAGGTGTTTCAAATTTGACTTACTTTTGACAGTGGAAACTAATGTTTCTCTGCAGCATTTACTTAAAAAACACTATCTAAAAAAAAAAAATTCAGTTTTAATGTATAATGTGCAGTGTATATAGCACTGCTCTGTAAAATAGCCCATTTTCCGTATATTCAAACAGTGTAACTGTGCAATCATAGTGTCAGGTAATCTTTCTGACCACCTATCTTGTATTTAAAAGCGGGAAAAAAAAATGTAAAATTCACTGGTTTGTAAATGAGGGCCTTGGTTTTGCACCTGATGGGCAGGGGCATTTGATTTTGGGGCCTGTAGAAGAGAAGCTGCTGTGTGGCTCTTCTTACTAAATCAGACTGAAACTTGTTGGGAGGGCTAGCGTTGTAGAGGCCCTGGAAGATGGTTGGTGTGCAAATAATTAAATGCATGGTCTCAAAATATGAGTGGCCAATTTCTAACACACCTGAAATAGTCCCATATGCACCGAAACAGGCCGATAGCCCGAGTTTGGGTATCCTGGGATTCTGTGTGGACCGAGGTGAGCAAGGGGAACCTCTCAGTGATAGAGAAGTGTTTCTTGCCTCTGCAGAAACCATTGAGCCACCTCAAAACTAGGGAGGAGAAGTGAATGAAGCTGAATGTGGGAATTCAGTTTGACCCAGCTGATTTTTGATTTATTCTCTTTAAACACCAAGATCAAAGTTGCACCTCCTATGCAGAAATCTTCTTACCCGTGCTGGTTCTGAATTAGCATAGGCAAAGTAGGAATCCAGAAGAGTTGCTTGAGTGTAACACTGTAAAAGCAAAGCAAGGGGGAGTGGTTAAAAGTGGCATAATAAGTAATGTGAGCAAAGAACACATGGGAAATTCTGGAATAAAACTGTAACCATCTGATGATTTCCTATAAGGACAAAAACAACTTTCCTGTTACCCAGATTTCTACATACTCATTTATCTAATTTAAGATGGTGAAAAGATTAAATTTGCAACCTCATCCATAACCACAGGGAAACCTAAACCAACACTGTAGCAGTGTGTGCCTGTGGCTGTTTTGGAGGAGATGAGCTTTGATCCGTGCCCCTGGGTGGATCTAGTTAAAGGAATCTGGTGGAGGAGCACATGGCCTGGCTTCCTTCCTGATTACTTCACCAAGAAAGCGGTAGAGCTCTAGGCACAGCGTGGAGGGGTCAAACCTGAAGGACTTCAGTGCATTAATTTAGCCTGGAGTGTCATTATCTACTGCTATTTAGGTTTGGTTGAAGTGGAGGTTAGGGACTTTTTTTTTTTTTTTTTTTTCCCTTCTCTTTCCTCCCCCTCCCCCCCCCCCAAAAAAAAAATCTATTTGGATAACTTTATCTGTTTGAAACAGTTCAGACTAATTCTGGAGTTCTGTCTTTGAAAAATACATTTTTTGGAAGATTTCTTTTGCTTTCATTTTGACTTTGTCCAAAGGCACTGCTCCCTAAGATATTCTGCGTAAGTTTTTTTTTTTTTTTTTTAACTGTAGTAAGTAATTCAATGAAAAAGCAGATCTTGCTGTGTTAGGGGGGGTCATATGAGACTACTGAGGGAAAAAGCTGAATTCAAGAAAAGAGTACCACACTGCTGTGCTATTTATTCTTATCCATTACAGAAATACATTAAAAATAGACATATAAAACTATTTTTCCACTAATTACCAGGTGCATATCATTAATTCAGGGTGAAACTGGGGTCTGGAGAGTTTAAATAACTGTGTAATGAACCAGAACTGAGAGTGGCTAAAAGGACAGTACAGCATATAAAAACTACAATATATTGTGTCCAACAAGAGCAGGTTCTAATGTTTGTACCTGCATTTTTTGAGTAAAGAAGTTAGGATATGAGCTCTGTCAGTCATTGCAAATAGATAAATGAATGAAAAGAAATAATTAGCATTAGGGCTGGCTAATGCAAAACAGCTGTATACAGTCGAATGAAATCACATTACCATCCACTGCAGGCAGAGCTGTGGTGTCATCCTCATGGTTGCTTGGCCTTTTCGGAGGTATTTGTGGACTGCCGCCGCGTGCCCCGAGCTGCCCCCTGCCTTACCGGTCTTAGCGGGGGCAGCGGCAGCGCTTCGAGGCCGTGCAGCCTGCTCAGCCCCGGGCTCGGCCTCAGTGCTCCTCGGCAAGTCTCTTGGCCAGGTTTGGCTGCCTAAGCAGACAAGGAGCAGGGTGGCTGAGCCTGTTGCAGGGAAGGTTCCTCCCAGCCTTCGGTCTGGCGGGAGCATCTTTTTGATTTCCCTCCTACCTGTGCATTGTCCATACTGTGCATCACCTGTTCCTCTGGACACGCTTCTGATCTCTGCTCTGTCCAGACTGGAACTTGACATCTCTTGGGTATGTGTTGTTTTTATGTGGAGCAAAATCAGCGTCCTCTTACAGGACTCAAGATGTCTCTGATAAAAGGTCCCGTCTGACCCTGGCTTCATGGAGAATATCTTGTGGGGTGTAGTACGCTCCAGACCTTCATTCTGGAGCTGAGAGCAACCCCAGCAGCAGTAGCTTTCCGTTGTGGTTTACAATGATATGTGAGAGATGATATACAAAACTATATTAAGCAACAAAATTATGTTTTTTATTTAAATTTTGGTAAGAGCACAGGATGGTCTAGTGTAAGATTTGGTTCAGAAGATTCACAGCAGTACAGATGAGAAGTCTTGGTTCAGCAGAGAACCTGGAACAAAGGACAAGGGCCATGTACCTAGCTGTAACAAACCTGACATTCAGGTACACCTGTTCATCCATTTCAACATTGCCTGAGAAATGGCTTAAGAAAGCTGCAGCTGGATTCACGTTTCTTTCCTCGCAGACCAGTTTGCTCTTCTGCCCCACTTTGCTGTGAAGTTGCAGTCCTCAGAGTGCAGTAACATTATCAGTGGCCGTGGGACTCAGTGTATGTCATTATTTCATCGTAACAACGCTGCAGATCTGTTAGACTATGGTCACTAATGCCGAAGGAGGGGTGCATCAGGAGAAAGGCGGTGTGATGCGTGTCCGGGGCTAGTTGTGGCGCGGCTGAGCGTGACGTCTTAGTGTCGACGGTGCTAGGCAATGTAGTCCTTTACGGACCAATTCCGCATTACGTAGCTCAACTCGCCTGACCATAGTCAGGGCTCCTGGGTTTTGTTCTATATCTGCCAGGAGTAAAACTAAACGTATTTGGCCAGCTGTAGAAACAGATGATTACAGTCATGAGACAATCTCCTCAGCTTGAGTGAAAGTCCAAAGTGCAGAAAATCAAGTGATGCTTGTCAGTTCTGAAAAGGTGTTTGAGAACTGTTAATTATTGTCTCACTAAAGAAAACCCTCATTTTTGAAGCATGTTTTTTTTAATACAAAAATAAGATTAAATACAAAAAAGTTTACATCTTATGCTATAAAGGAAGGTGGTTTCAGCAGTAAAACTTGTAAAGAGTCAAACAATAAATATTAAAGTTATTTTGGACTATGAACATTCAAGATGTTTCTAACATGCAGTGTTACTGTGATCGAACGCGAGATGCTCACTGACATCCAGAAATACCAGTCCTCCTCGCACCAACGCATGTGGCTTGGCATTCAGTGTGGTGTTTTGAGATCCTTTGCAAATACTGACTAGTTGAGCCTTAATACTACAGCTCAGTGAAACATTTCAACACTGTTAATGACACATGTTTAATTTCAGCGTTATTCAGCAATACGTAGAAGCACACGCTTGTGTCTCATGGACTCCAGAAAGGTACGTCTGTACTTAAAGAAGAGCTGTGCTCAAGTTGAGTCTGCCATATTACTCTTTTTGGCTCAATTGCTACTCCTCACCATATTTGAATGAGGAATATTGCTGAAGAAAAACGTTTAATGAGCCATTAGATAAGATGGAAAATTACTCCTTTCATTTACTGTGTTCTTGCGGTGGTGTTTGCATTGAAAAATTATCCAAATAGCCATTTGATCCCAGAATATGAACTGTGAGCTATTTATCGTTCATGACTTGTCAAGGAGGGATCAGTGACAAAGGCACTGACGTGTCTTTACTTACCTGTACTTAAGTTAGTATCAGTTACTATTGCTTAAAGCTCAGGATAGGCTGTAGCAGCACATTGGCTTGGGCTGTGTGTTTACAAAACACGTATTTCAGAATAAATAGAACAACACTGATCAAAAACAACAAAGTGGGATTTTTAGCACCAGAATTTTGCGTTTCTGCAGCTGTTTGTCTCAAGGATATCTGAGATCATTAGAATCCCCATTTAGGTAACCTTCAGGAAAAAAAGCCTTTGAATTACAAAAACAATATCCTTTTCTGCAGATGAGGAAATAAGCACAAAGAAGGGAAGTGAGTTCTCTGAGGTCATGCAGTCACCCACCTTTTAGTCACAGATATGTTTTTGTTCTAGAATTTAGCTGAACAGAAATGTGGGGGGTTTTTTTGTTTAGTTCTCTGAGCAGAGTTTTGAAAGGTTGACTGGTTTGTGGAAGTATTAATTCTTTTGGATACTTCAGTTGACATTTAGGGATGCAACACTTCTATCCTTAAAAACCTTTTAATGTTCCTAGGGAATAGGGAATCTTTCTTTGTATTATTCGTTTGAAAATCAGGCTAATGCCTGATTTTCAGTAGCCTCTTTTTTTTTTTTTTTTTTTTTTTTCAAATTTGTAACAGGAAAATCAGAGGCCAAAGCCAAAGAAATGCAATTCACTGTTTGCCCAGCTGACTTGCAGATAGAATGAAAAATCAGCTGTTTAGATGTTTGCTTTCATATTTAACCTCATTTTAAATGATAACATTAGCAGGTGTTTCTCAGGAACCGCTAGGATATATTGGTGCTCGAGGCATCACAGGCACGACTGCTCCCACTGTGCTGCTTCTGCATTCTCACATCATTTTGCAAAATAGTCTGTCTCTTAGGATCTTTTATTGCAGTCAAGACGTACCTGAATTTTACCATAATAAACCTACATTCTGTGTAATGACACGGGAAAAAATAGCCAGTGAGTTCAGTCACTGTAAATTATCTTACACATATCAACCGGAGGAGCAAAATTATCTATAGTTCTCTCTTTAAGTCCCTTTGCTGAAGCACTTGGGTACAAGTCACAAAGGCCTGAGTGAGCACCAGCCTTGAGTAAGAAACTGTAAGTGATTTGATGGCTGCTTGCAGTGCATTTGCATATCACTTATCACTGCAAATAAGATTTATGGGCCTAGTCTTCAGTGTATAAACCAAAAATGCTGTAAGAATGATGTTTCAAAATATTATACTGCACGCTAAATAAATAACAAAATGTCAGGAGCACATCTAAAGTATTTATTCAAGACAAAGAAAAGAAATTATATTATATTTAAACTCATTAGAGACACAGGTTAGATGACTTGGTATTTAGGATGGGTGTAACATAGTTTATTTCCCTATACCACAGGTGGATAAAGGAATTCTACCAATATAATTAAAGTATGGCAACAACTAGATTGCTATCAAATTCTGATGGCTATCAAGAGGGAGAGGAAAATACAAAGAGTGGAAATTAATTCACACACTAATGAATTTTTTAATTAGTATTTAAAAACCCAAACTTCAGCAGTATATTTCCCTGTAGGGAACAGTATAGAATGATCCAGGTAATTAGACGAAGTGAAGATATTAAAACAAACTTATGGATATAATGTGATAAAAGATGTTTGAAGGTCAATAGCAGGAATCAAAGCAAGGATACAAATTTATTAGATGAAGATAAGGTCTCAGTACCAGTATGTCCTTCCCCTTCCTCCCCTTTCATAAAAACTCCACAAAGGTCATAAAATTCAAGCTAAAGAATGGAAAATATAAGCATGTATTGATTAAGTATTCATATCAGTCTTCAGACTCATCTGGGAGATTAGAATTATTTTAACTTTGATCATTATAAATTGTTCTCCATTTTCTTATTGGTGAACAAAGAAAATACTTAAATTATTCGGAGCCACAAGTTCTTTTGTTTGCAGGCATGCTCTTGATGCCACTCGCTGCTAGTAAGTGCATGCTGGGTGGCACAGCAAATAGTAACGTTTCAGTCAATGGCCTAAAGACCTGTCCTTTGCCACTGGCTTCTGCTCATGGATGTTTGGTTAACACCTTTGCCTGGATCTTAAATCTCTCAAGGCATTCTTTATTAGGGTCAAGTTGGTTGCGAGTAGAATGAGATAAGCCAGGCCTCCATCCCTAGGCCCCCTCTTTCCTGGCCTAAGGGGAAGGGTGACTTGCAGCCTTTGAAGTGCAAGCAGTAACTTACTGACTCCCTGGAGCAAGACAAAAACAAGGAAGAGCTGAGCCTCAGATGTTGTGTCACCCCTAGCTCTGGGCTTAGCCTCCAGGCATGCACTAACCCAAAATAAATTAGTCAGAATTAGTTTTTTCTAGCACTACGTTAACCTTTATTTTAAGGGCTTATATTTTCAAGGCCTAAGGCTGATCTCCCTGGTTGCTTTGAAGCTGGGCATGTTAGACTTCATCCTGGTTTATGGCGGTGGTAGTGATTTTATATAAAGGTGTCTGAGGGAAGCTCCAGGGAAAAACTTAGAGATAAAATATGTTTACAAGACTGGGGCTAATCCTTAGTTAAAATATAGACTAAGTAAAGCTGAGATAAGTTAGAAAGAAGAGCTAACCAATGCATATCTGTAGGCAAATACACTCTGTTCCTCACAGCCCTCACATTCACATTTTCCCAATTTCTAGTCCCAGTTCTCCAATTCAGTGCATGTGGAGCGAGCGGCCCCTAAAGTCATTGTGTTATAAGATGAGGGCCTTTGTCTTCAGATAGAAATATGTTACCATTTCTCATCTGTTGTATTGGCAGCTTGACCTGGTTTCAGCTCCCTGAGCAGAAAACTTGCCCACCAGCTAAAATGAGATAAAAACTCTTTTGCCCACCCCATCTGGGAATTTGATTTGACTTAAAGCAAAGTCTCCACTCAAACCACTTAAACAATTTATTTTCCCCAGAGAAATGGTTCTAGAACTATATCCTGTGAATTGTCTTGGCAGCTAGTATTGCTCTTGTCACATATTCATTATGCCTTACATCAGTGCCTTGTTTCAACCCAAGGATATCTGTAGTTGCCATCTGTCTGGAAAACATGAGTTGATGCAAGATAAGTGACCTCAGCTCTCAAGTCAATCACCATCCATTTAAGAAGAAACCAATGACACCTTGATTTTCAAATACTGGAACTGCTTGTTTTTAATAATAGATTATCTTCCAATATAACTGTATTGAAATAGGTTTAAAGCAGCATTTGGAAGATTACAATTAGGAAAATTTATACAATACATTCAGGCAAAAAATTTCCTCCTAGATTTTAACTGTACACATTGTTAGTAATCATTAGCTATGGTCATGCACTGTGTTCCTAAATTTGAACTGTGTTAACTGACAAGTTGAAAAAGTTTTTTTTTTGGCAAGAAGAAGATTTCAGATCTTCAGCATTTCAGAAAAATAAATTAAAATTGAGAATTTCAGGCATTTTCTACAAAATGACAGATTTCTAGCTGAAAAGTTATTGAATATTTTCCCAGTTTGTCAAGCATCTACATCTAAAGTAAATTTAGAAGGAAAGAATTTCAGATGGACTCTTATTTTGACATGGCCTTTGACTGGAGTGTGATTATATCTAGTCTATGAAAGCGAAATCTGCAGTTCACGTGAAGGGAAAAATGATCAGTGGTTTCTATTCTTTGTAATTAGAAAAAATCATTATAAATCAGAAAAATTCAGTTATTCACAACGTATTTGTTTCTAGCCAGGTCATATGCAAAGGAAGCGAGTGAACAAGGATATATTAATGTGAGAGTACAATATATTGCTTCGCTGTCAGTCTCTACTGTTTCCTCTTGGCAGTGTTGCAGTTCTCATACAGATTATTCTATATTAATGTGAAATACATCCTACTAAGGAAGAGTGGGAAGGTTGCTTCTGAGATGCTACTGTGATTTGGCAAGAGATGCTGTTAAGCACAGGAAGCTGAATTTCCCTACATGACTCTCAATCTGGAATAGACTCTTATAAGCTTTCTGCAAGAAACACAGACGTTTCATCTATTTTTATTCTGGATATGGGAAAATGGCAAATTGCCTTATGGCAAATTTGAGAGGACAATTTAACTCAATAGCACTTAATCTGTGTTTAAAGAAAATTAGTGTAAGAAAGAGAAGGCAGCAAAAAAATGAACTCCTTTTATACATCAGTAAAGAATACTGACTTTGTGACCTGAAAGAACAAACAGAAAGAAAAATAAATTATAAGCAGCATTATCTGACCTACAAGCTTCTTAGAGCTGATATATGCAGAAGCGCATTGAAGCATAGTCTGAAGTACTCAAAATATTTTGGGGATGTCATGAAATTCTGCTTATATTCCAAATATTCTGGAAGGTGACTGTGTGTGAACAGGTGTATTTCATTGTTTCTGTGGATTTTTCTGTCTTTCCTGTGTCTCTCAGAAAACATATTCTTAGCATATCCAAAAATATATTCTCCACTCTGCCTGTATATAAAAAGCTATATATTCACTAATGAGACAGCGACTGTTTTCCACCCTGTTCTGGCAAGCTTCTGATTCCTCTCCGCACACAACTGAATGTCTGCTCAACCAGGTGAGGCCACAAGATCCTGCTTCTTGGCACCGTCTCCCTGTTTCATCTTGGGTACCAAAGCTGTGCCAGGCAGCTCTGGGCAGGTTCCAGATCCAGTGAGACGTCATGTCCTGCTTTGAAGCCTCAGGCATGGTCTCCTCGGGGCTTGCCCTGCCCTCTGTGAGCTGAGCCCCATGGTCGAAGCCGCAGGGTCCATCAGCATCAGCAGTCACCTTTGGGCTGGAGCAGCCTGGCCGGCAGCCGGTACTTTGGTTGCTTGAATGTCTAACCTCACCTGTGAGATTTTGCACAGTAAATGTGCATTTAAGCATAGTTGGGAGGAACAACACAGAACCTGTATTTTGAGCAAGAAGCTGGCAGTGGCCACTTGTTCTTTGACTACTGCTGTGTCAGAGAGCATTAAAAAGGGTATTTTCTGACCCTGCCGTGTAGACTTACTTTTCGGCCTTCCCAGGGTTTGCTAATGAAAATCCTACTCCAGAAAAGCAAGGACAGAGAGTGGGGGATTGCTTTGCTCTGTGGACGCAGGGAGCGCAGAGCGGGAGGATGCGGCTGGGAAAGGCCGAAGCAGCAGCAGCTGTTGCAGCGCCTGCCCAGGGCAGAGCTGCTGCACGGGGCTCCTTAGGTGAAACTCTGCTCCTGGTTTCTGTGGCCGCTGCCAGTGACGGGTGTATACACAGATGTCTAAGGAAATCAGGAGTCTACGAACGCCTCCATATCCCCAGCAGCACCGTGCTCGCTGCAAGGGCTCTTGCGTCGGTGGCTGAGGCTAACGCGGCTGCACAGTCACGGGACGGACCCGGGGCCTCTCGCTGCCGAGGGGCAGAGCGCGGTCCCTGGGACGCAGGACAGCAGAGCAGCCTTTGCTCCCTCCCTTTGACGTGTTTGCACTAGATGTCACTGGCTGGGAAGCTGCCAGCTGATGACAGCGAGCGGGAGGGACGGTGGAGCTGGAGGGAGGCGTTTTGCCAGCCTTTTACATAGGGCAGAGCCCAAAGCCTGAGGCTGTCAGCTACATGAGGCCATAAAACATAAATCACTGGGTATCTGTGCTAATCCTCCTCTACTGGCATTAAATAAAAGCATTAGCATGGTAAATTTAATAATGTTGATATCCCTTACCTTTGTCTGGGAGTAGATTCTGTGCTTGCATTGCATCTTTCTCCCTAAAATGTTCCAGTAAGCTTTGTTGAATAAGGTTTCAGTGCTGTAAAATGGGCTTTACAAATGCACATTCCCACTACCTGGGGACAGATGCCATCACCCCCCCTAGGGAAAATGTTTCTAGTGCCCTTGAAGCCACCCCATGGTGGAAAGAAGCCTAAAACTACTATGTTTTAAAATACTATGTGCTAGCAGATTATGGGCAAAATTCAGGAAGGCAAAATGAAATTATGCACATTGTAATTTGGCTAAGACTGCAAGGTTAATTGTATGCTTATGGAAAATACTATAAGACATGTAATGCTTTGCTTAATTATGCAGGTATCACATACTGAACACAAGACCCTGTATTTCAAAAGATTTTCCTCAATTTGCAAAATTATATTTTCAGTTTTGCTGCTGCTTAAAGTTATTTTGATGGTAGGTGTCAGTATGCCAACAGTATGGATTGCTTTAAATTGTGAAATGTTTGAACTGTTCCTTTAAGGGAGTTACTTTAGCTCTTCACAGAATTGTACTGGCACAGAAGTATTATTTAAGACATTAATAGTAATAATGGTTCTTTTAGGAAATGCTATTAAGAATGGAAGTTATCTTAAATCATGTTAACTATCACTGAATAATTGTAACCCATCAGTGAATAATAGCGGTAATAAATATAGCAAAAGTATTCTAAAGGCATAAGGTAAAGTCTTTATTTTATCTTTTGCACTAGTTGCAAAACTCATGACTTAAATCAAGTATGTGTTCCTATTGTTTGTGGGATTTTTCATTAGGATGATGACTCAATGCATTTTGCAAATGGGTCGTCAGGGAGACATGCCGGCAAAAGCATTGCAAGTCCCAGCATTATTAGTGCAGTTAGCCTATTGGAATAAGTGTGCTAAAAAAGTGCTATTCCACAAGGTTGGAATTGGTTTAATCAGTTCAATAAAGTACCACACGATCTTACTCCAGGAACTTAGATAGTATTGATATATTTGAGCATAATAATAAATCCATCAAAATAAAAGCAGACTGTTAAAAAAGCTCTCTCTTAAAATAGGTATTTGCTTCCCTTCAGGTGTTACTCTGAATTTTCCCTATTACGTTTCTGTGTAGCACATTTTTTATGTACTTGGACATAACATGGTTTTATTAGATAGTTTATTGCCAATTAATCAGTTCAAGTGTTGGAGAAGCTGAATATTTCTTCCAAGATATCTATTTCTATATTCAGTTAGTGTTTTATAGTTCCTTTAAATTTTTAGTGTCTTTTAAAAAAATCACTAGTTAGTGGATAATGAGAAAATATAAAGCCAATTATATGATCTTATGTAACTAGAATTAGTTTGGGAGATTTTGATAAGTAGAGAAAAACTTGTTTATAAAAGTAATACTGTTTTACTTTTCCTTGAGAACTCTGTGCCCTACCCAGCTACCTCATATGTATATACAAATATACCATCAAAGCCCTAGTGTATGTTCTCTGGCACATGAACCTGTGGGTGGTGGGACTGCAGTGTCAATGCACAGCTGTTGCCAGTAGATGTCAGCCAATTCTGAGCTTTTCTCAGAAGCTCCCTTTTTTTTTGCCTGTGGGGCTGTATCCATCCAGCAGCAGTAGTCACTCAAAGGACACTGCAGAATTGGTTAACCTTGCAGTTAGCAAAAACCCACAACCACTTTTAGTGGCATAGAATCCCTCTTTACCATAGACTGTTTTGTAGAACTTAATAGATGATTGTTCTCACTGTCCTCCCTATTCAAAATGTTTTGAGGGGAAACAGTGTCCCGCCAATGCTTTGTGTTGTCTACACTTTCTTGCTTTCTGTAAAATCTGAAGAAAAAGAACCCATTCAAAGGTAGAGGAGGCATTAGTCTGGAGGGAAGTGCTTTGTGAAAACCCAGGACAATGTTACAAGAGGAATCAAATCCCTCTCAAATATATTTTGGGGTGCATATATCTAAGAAAATGGCAATAGTCAGGTCATGAGAGATGACTAATACATTGGCAGATTATCACTGGCCTCGGTTTTGATACTCCACTTAGCAGCTGCTCTTCTGATATTGCTATTGAATTAAATATCATGTACAAAACCAACCTTGCCGAGATCGTAATGCACTTTGGGCAATGCCACATGCCTGTTACCAGGTTAGTAGCAGCTGTTTCAGGTGCTGGCCTGCAGACATGCAAAGGGCACAAGTTAGTGCTACAGCTGTAAATGGTATACATTTGTACCAACATAAAGACCTCCTCACTTTATCCATTCTGTGCTGGCAAACAGCAGTTTGGTATTTAGGAGAGTTTGTAAAAGATAGCAAGCTTAGAAGGAGCCACAATGCCTCTCTTCCCCATACCATCTTAGTACCACAGTGACCACAAAAATCTTCCCAACCCCTGTACTGAATTTACAACTAAAAGCCCCAAAGCCATAATTATAATGTCACAGAAGTAAGCAGAAGAGATTCAGGGCAGTGGTAGTACCTTAGGTTCCAACATTACTAAACTGTGCATGTGGTTTTGTGTGTGGAAAACAGCCTCATCTTCCTCCTTGCCCTGGAGTAAGGTTCACAGCTAGACTTGTTGACCTTGATGACTTGAGTACAAACTAGAGAGAAAATCCTTTGAACCTCGACACAAGCATTATTCTGGAAAAGCTTTGCTGGATGGATTGTTACAGAAAATAATCCTTTGCAATTTCTAAGCAGACATTTGAGGCTTTTAAAGAAATTACTTCCCTCAGAATCTGTTGTCAGTCCCAAGCATGCTAGGGGGCTTTGGGGAGCTGTACTGTTTTCTGTGATGGCAACTCCACATATGTTGGCCAAGTTTTCCAGGTGCTGGAAGAAGTTCTAAGTTATATTGAGTGACAGAGCTGGTCCTAGGTTATTTTTCGAACTGTGATTTGAGCTTGAGTGTTTCTTGACTTCCAGAAGTGGAAATTGAGCCCTGTGATAGCCAGAGCGAGACAGTGACAGTTCTAGGAAAGGGTATATAGTGCTCAGCACTACCCTGCTAGCCCTTTTAAGAGTATTGGCAGAGCTTTTCCCAGATTTCCCAGCCTTGAGCAAGCAACATATATTTTATTTAGTATAGAGTAAGAGTCTATTTGTATTCTCCTTTAAGCATTGGTCTTGAGACTCTGGCAAAAATTTCAGTGAGAAGTGAGTGAGAAAGGAAAATGTTCTTTCCATTCAGTTTAACATTTTTTTAAGTAAAGTTTTCAGGTTTAGAAGAAAATGTTGCACTGCAAAATAGAAACAAGGGAAGAAGGGTGAGAGGAGAGGAAGAAAGGAGGAATGATTTGAACCCTGGCCAGATCTTGTGTGTCACTTACCATTTTCTTACTAAAATCTGGTCTCTGAAGAATTTGTTGCATTCATTTTTTAAAGAGTAGAGTAACCATATGGTATCCAATATTTTTAACATTTTTTTTTTAATATTTATTAGGGCTAGCTGCAGCTGAAGAATATTTTTCTCTGCTGTGGTGAAACTGCCATAGCCATGTAACATATAAAATGGTGAGTACTAGCAGACATGTTGGTTTAACACACTGCAGCTGACACGGTTCTCTGTGACACTGGAGGGGGCCAACACACTATTTTCTGGCAGGGGCTGTGAGACTGATAGGCAGTCAAGTGTCCACGAGTTACCTCAGCTTCCACGTAAAGGCTTCTCATTGCACATTAACACCAGGTCACTATCTTGTTAGCAAATAACCCTGGCATTCAGTGTTTGATAAACCAAATATTTGCACCAGGTGACATTCAAGTATTTTTATAATGCAACACTTTGAATAAGGCAGCTCTCAGTTGCTTGGGTGCTAGCAATTGATTTCTTGTCATGCAAATGGAATGTTATCTCAGAGGGGAAAACAGACTTTTGAGATATCCTGGAAAACTTTTTGGACTTCTATAGATTCTACATTTATGTGGGAAGATCTAAAACATTTTTCTCTTACAGGCTGAAGTTAGACTTTCTCCCTATAAAGCCCACGTGCTTTATTCAAGTATATTGCTTTATATTTTGCAGTTTGAAAAATTGAAACTATATCATAGGTTTCCTTGGCTTGAATTTCTTCTTTTTGTGCATGTGTGTGCCTGTCTTTTTGAAAATTATGCCCTTTTTTCTCACTAAGGGCAAAAGTAGGCCCATGTTATTAATCTGCAGTCTTTCCTGTTTCTGCTTGTCTCTATTCATCTTTTCTCATTTTCAAGGGTTCTTCTGCTGTGTTTGCTATGCTTTTAATGGTAGTTTTGTCTGTCTGCTACCAACATCTGCCTTTTTTTGGGGGGGGTCATCATCTGTCTTTCTAAAACTGTCTTTACTGGCACTTTTTTTTCTTGCAGCTGACAGTAGTGGATTTGTTGCACTGTTACATATAAATATTTATGTAGAGTAATGTATAGATAATTATATATATGCCAAAAGTGAGCAATCTAATTTATATAGTTTTGTATATTGTCTCTTTAAAGATATGGTAATGTGTGAAAATGGTCAGATTTACCGCAGCTGCATAAGATACTGTATTTGCTGAATTATTGTGTTTTGTGCCCTTCTTAGTTGTGTAACAGTGTTCTATGATAAATTTATTCAGCTTGAAGCACTAGATCATTTTGAAACTTGGACTTCAACTTGTACAGTTAAACAGGTAAAATTGTTGATATATTTAAATTGTTGATATATTTAAATAAATGGGAATGTCCCTTTACTGGTGTCACTACTTCCAGATGGGAAGTGAGATGAGCAATTCCAGTATAACCTTATGTATTTGCACCCTTTCTGTAGCCAGTATCAATTTGACTATTTTAATGAAAGTGTTCAAAATCATGACAAAAATATGATTTCTCGTTCTGCTTTCCTCCCAGGTAGCATGAAGGAACTAAAACATCTAATTTAAAATTCCTTTTCTAAAAATTCTTTGTCTCCCTCTTAGATGAGGGAAAGGAGAGCAAATAGATTTTTTGCGATCATCCTCTCTATCTATAGGACAGCACATAGACACTCACCCACCATGGTGCAGACTCCTAAGAAAAGCAGGTGTGCTGATTAAGAATAAGCCAAGGTTTGGAAAATCATCTGCAGCTGGTCCTACAGTTGGTCCCCAACTTAACCAACACTTAACTGTACCTGGGAGAGGGTTTGCTGAAAATTTCTTACTGCACTCAGGACGAAGTATGGTTCCTGCTATCCCTCTCCTCCCGTCCATGCACCTGCACCTTGAAATCCAGGAGCTGGGTTTGCCACCAGAATTGTGCTTGTGTCAGTGCCACTTTCCTAATCATGAGTAAAAACACATAGGTCTTGGTGATTTTGACATCTCCAAGGCAGATAGAATTTCTGGGAAGCCCAAATTCAAGCTGCCTTTCCAGTACAGAAGCTACTGAGCTTTAGGCTGTGGGATGCTAAAGCAGGGCATTTTCCATCTGATGACATGGTCCCATTGAGTCAGGTAAGAGGGACTGTGAATATGTTTTCATTCTTTAAATAATCCCCCAGTGTGACATATGAGAGAGCTTGTTTGTTGTCTGGGTCTAGTGTTTTTATATTTGAGAAGTGCATATGCAGCAGCGCGTAAGAAAGATATGAAAATAACTTTGCAGTGAAAATCTCAGATAAAAATAAAGTGATTGAACTGAAGTATAACAAAATCTCAGGTGTGAATTGCTGTTTCCTCACTGCCATGGTATTTTTGGCCAGATTGTCTCATTCTACTGGTGTCTGATGATTCAGAAGTGGTTCCTGGGAAGATAATGTTGTTGATTTAAAGAAACTCCCCCCTCATGATTGCTGCATGATTGATACAATCTTACTGATTACCATTTTCAAAGAGATTTTTCAGTGTTGATTTACATAAGAAATATTCTGAAGCTAAATTGAAATAGTAATACACTTGCTTGTATAATGCCTGTATAGTCTTCGTCTTTTTTTCTGAAATTATTTTAATGTGTTGCTCTTATCCAGTTAGGGAATGATGGCATTAAGGCAGGAAGGCATAGCAGATTCATAGCATGTTGTGTCAGCAAACATGCTAACTGTATTTGATTGACCAAATTCTGCTTTTAAAAGGAAATGGTTTCTCCTTTAGCTAACTAAGAATGTTTCTAGTAGATATCTCTTAAATTTATCTTTTATTTGTGGAATATAAGGCCCAGCTCAGAAAAATAAAATAAAATAAAATAAAATAAAATAAAATAAAATAAAATAAAAAAATAAAATAAACAGATATTTGCACAGAGTCAGTAGAATTAGTAATATTTCTCACATCTTAAAAGTTACGCACATATTTACATGCTGGACTTTAGGTACATGGCAATCTAAATGACAGAAGAAACATCATATAAAGTTGGCAGTCACTTTTAATTAAAAACATATTCGATAGCCTAGATCCATTCCCTCAGCATGGATAAAATTAGAAGCAGGATATCCCAGGTTTGTGCGTTGAGTTCCCAAACTAAAACTGAGATTTATTCTGTTTCCTTTCCTCAGAAGTCTGAAATGAACATGAAAACACAGCATGTAAAATGCTTTCATACAGTGCAAATAGGACTGTATGGGTCTTCTGGAACACTGAGTAAATTGCTGATTATATTGTATTTGAAAGGACTTAGGCACTGAAGGAGAAAAACATGCAGGTGATCTTTTTGAGGATTTTTCCAAACCTTCAAATCAAAGAAAAGAAGAGAAAATTCTTCTGAAAATAAGTTTTTCTAGATAAGTGGAGTAAACCGAATATCTAGCTTTTGGTCAGTTTACATAGGGACAGTTTGGATATTCCAACTAGGATCATCTGCATTGCACTAAAAGAGAAGGGGGCAGGCTGACCAGACTGATCAGGAAGATGTTAAATTAGAAATAAAAATTTGATATTTATAGGAATCTAAAGAGATGATTCTCCAGCTGTAATAAAAAAAGCCATAAAATCATCTCTCAGCATTCAGAGTCTTTTATCCCAGGATCTGAAAGTTTTTAGAGACATTAAGCTTATCTCCGTCTTGGGGATAAAATACAGTGATATTATTACTTTAAGCATACAAAAAGATAAACTGAGATGTAATAAAACTCTATGATTGACCACTACTTTCACTATGTAGCAGAATCAGGAATACTGTCAGCTTTCTGTTATCAGGGACGGTGGGCTGCTGTGATACTCCATGGAAAAACACAGATAACATAACGACTAAAAAATATGTTCCTGCAGTGCCGAAACTCAGTCAATTAAAATTTAATGCCCTGCTCACTGGTAGACGCCACGCACTGCCCCCTTCCCGTACACCTTGCTTGAGTGCTGGGGAGCGCGATCAGTCCGATATTGCCATTGCTGAGCAAGAGATGGGTCTAAGCGTCTGGCCCAAATTGCCACCTCACCCCTCCCATGGGGAATCTGCACCTAAACAAAGCACCACGAGTAAGCAAGGGCTGACTGCACAAGTAAGGAGTCCAAGCCACCTGGCTTTTGCTTGTGTATGTTTCAAAATGAGCCATAGATCCATTTTGTAGGCGAGCATAGTGACATGGAAGCCTCGGCTGGGATTAAGATCGAACCAGCTGTTCTTATTTACTTAATATTTCAAGAATATGGAAGACTTGGCTTCGGAAGAAGTGTCCAATAAACCCCTCAGGCCAGAGAGTACAGATTTAAAGGGATTTCTTTTAATAAGCTTGTCATGAATTTTTAAAGATATTTATTTGTCTTTTGAAACATTTTGTTTGTTTGTTTGTTTCTGGAAAAATGATTCTTCCTCCTTGCAGAGTAGGCAGCTAGTCTGAGTAAAGCAGCAGGCTTTAAAAGGCACAGATGTAGCCCGGGATAGAAGAAAAGTTACATGGCTTTAATTTATACTCCAATTGTTACAACTAATAGTATCTTTTAGAAAATTATCTACTTCAGGCTAAGGGATGAAAGACATTGCACATGGAGGGAAAGAGGAGACAAGCTGTCTTTCTCAGTTCTTCCTGTCCTCAGCTCTGTGAGCCATCAGGTGCTCTTTCCCAGCATTTTGCCTGCTCTAGCTTAAAATATTGTAGATATACTCACTAGCTCACAAACGCCCATAGTTTGCCATTGTCTGCAACTCAGGGAAACCTTCTCCATTGCAAATGACCTGGAACACCTGTAGGAAAATGTGAAAGAATAATTTTAAATGTTCAGTAAAAATAAATCTGTTAGTCTTTAGGACTTCAGAAATGACTGAGCATTATGTAGATTTTAAAATTGGTGGTGGTAGGGGAAGAAATGGAGTCACTCATTTCTTCTAAGGAAATAACTATCTGTGACTTTGTGGGAAGTCTGATGGTTTGAGATCTCCCTATGACAGAGTTAGCACAAGTCACTTCACTACTGTGCGGCACGAATAGCCATCTGTGAGGTGGGGATATTGGTACTCCTTCATGCCTCCTAAGGTTATTGCAAAGAAAAATCATAAAAAATGTGAGATGACTCGAGCGTAAATTCCAGGTCTATATTACAAACACTTTGTGCATTTAAGTTATTTATGAGCAGTTGTGGATATTTGGGCAGATGCTGCTGCTGCCCTGATTTGCTTGTTAGGCATGGTGCCCAGGTTAAAACTTCTTTGCTTCAAAGCTACATAAAATCTCATCCTCTGTCCATACCTCCTTCCCTCTCTCTTCTCTATTTCTCTCTCTCTGTATATATAATTATACACACATATGAAATTGCAACATACTTAAAGAAAATATTTAGACAACATCTTATAGGACTGAGATTTCTGGGTTTCATCTACACAATTGTCAGCATATTATGATTATCTCAATTCTCTTTGCTATTCAAAAGCATCTGTCAAACATTTTCCACAAGAAATGGCCCATAGTTTGCTTGTGAGCAGTCTTTGAGAATATTCATGATGTGAGGTATTACTTTTAATTAGAAATGCAGCTATTCTTTCTTACCACTGCCAGCGTATCTCTGCCTGAAAGTGAGAATTTGGTCAGTGAGTGAGAGTATTTCTTAATACTTTTAGTGGTCTGTTAAAAAGTTACCTGCTGTTAATATTTTCTAACAAGTGCTGGCAATTCACTGCTATAACATTTTTAGTCAGTAAAGTGTTGCTGGAATATTTATGAAAAGCAAACACAAATGAGGCAGGATCATAGACAAAGTCAGAAATATTTTTCTTTGAATGTTTGCAGGAAGGTATTGACTCAGTGTGAGCCATCACTGGCCCCTTAGTCACCAGGTGAAAAGAAGAGATAGCAGTTATTCTGTAGGGCAAAAGTAAGTCTGACTGACACTTTTTTCCAGTTCCTTTTAGCTCAACATGAAATTACAGGTGAATATCCAGTCTGTGATCTACAAATACATTTGAAATGTTATATAATGGAGTGAAAGGAGGTCAGTGTCTGTGCACCTACATCTCTACTTGGCATCTTTCCTTCTCTTTAGTTAGCAATTATTGACTTAATGATGTAAAGAAAAAAAATACAGAAAAAATATATTTCTAAAATATTGTTAGACTCACCTAAAGACTATAAAAAATATCTTACTTTCATAATATTTTTCAAAAGCTCATTTAGTATTGGATTTTAACGATACTTAAGTCATGTTCTTATACCTATGTCTTAGCCCATTAAATTAAATGGGCCTACTCATCATACTCAGCATACACAAATATATTTTCAATATAAAGAAATATATTTATACTTATTCACACACATGTATTGCTTTTTATGCCCTGACCTTGCCTTTAAATTCATTAATGTTTTGTATTGCTTGATCTCCTTTAATACACAGAGTACCTCTCAATGAAGTATTATTTGTCAGTTCAAGTAACGTGCCTGATAACCTCCTGATATCTTTAATAATTATGTTCCTGATTCAGTCAAACTCTCAAATAGTGCTTAGTACTGTACAGGAGTATTCCTATTGAATCAAAGGAACTAGTCAGTAAAACCGGGTATTTCAAAGTACTGCACTATTTTCTGGAGACCTTAGTCAAGCTTTGGTTCTGCCCTGTTCCCTATTTGCAGTAAGACAAAGTTGGCAACCCCTACTTCATGGAGAACTTTAAAATTTTAAGGGCTAAATTATATTGCCTCAGGTTTGCAGCCCATAAGAGAATGCTCAATTAATTTTAAAAGGGCAGGATACAGACTAAATTAAACATCAGGATGTGGTTAGGCATTATGTTTACATTTATCTATATGATAATGCAGTCAACTTCAATGAATGATAATGCATCGTCTTCTGCTTACCTTTCCGGGTGCTTTTATAGTGCTTGTCACTGTTGTATCTGAGCATCTTATAATCCTTAATGAGTTTTATCTTCACAAAACACCAGAAAGGTTAGAATATAACAAGCTCTAAAACAGAAAGAATGGACATAGGATATAAATAACCTTTTGTACAGAACTGAGATGTGATTTGAAAGTATGTTTGAGGGGTGAAATCTTCTATCCTAGTCACTAGTTTACACTTAAATGATTGTTTACTTAGTTTGATGAAAGAAGTAATAGAACTGCAAGATTTACTCTGTTGTTTAGTGATCAGAGTTTTATTGGACTCTTTATAACAGTGCATTTTTCTCTACTAATAGTAGATGTCTTATTTCATCAAGATTTTCAGTTGAAATTCTAAGATTATGATTGTTTCTATCTTATTTACATACTTGAAGTATTGTTAATGCAATTTTTATCTGTCCCTTCCTTAGTCCCCCATGACTTTTCCAAAATAATTGCTAGCTGTCTATGCAAGATAATTTGTTTAATATGGTGGGATAGGTCTTATATGCCTCACACCTACTTATAACATTTTTCTTTATTTATCTTCTGAAATACTGAATGGAGTAGCCATCAGAATTGCCATTTTAGATTTATTGCTATTTTTTCTTCTTTATTATTAATGTTCTCCAGTGTTGTTTAAAATTCATCTTAATACTTTGTTTTGATTAACCTTTCTCCCTGTTCCAACACGTACTGCCACTTGGCAAATGAGTCAATCAGTTATTTTGAGCTTGAGAGAAGTGAAAACTTGGAAGACATGACTAAGAAGAGAAATATGTAGTTCAAAATACACACCTGAACTTCACAATAAGTCTAAAACTCAGAATCTTTTGATCAAATATCAAAAAGAGGAAGAATTGAGGGCCTGTTCACTATTTTGAGACAGTACGTGGAAGGCCCAAAATTAATTTAGAAAGAATAGGTATTAGATAAAAAAGACTGAGCAGAAATCATAATATAGGCCCTCAAACATAAACAATCCTGTCTCCTCATATTTCTATTAGACTTTATGAAGAAATTATTTTTATCTATAGGATATAGATAAAATATTTCTTCTCTATACAGGAAGAAAATAAAAGCCTCAATTACTGGAATATTGATTCATTTACTAAACCTTAAGAAAATCTCTACAGAAGAGGGAAAAATGGAAAAATGTATAATTCTTTATAAAGAGTATGTATCAGATCATTAAGCAAATGTCTTTTCACTTCATTTTTAAAAGAAACATTTAATGCTTACAATGATATAATTGATGTATGTATCCAAGTAAAATTAAATATGTTCCATTTATCCACATTTTTTTCTATTAAAAAATCTTGCTAATAGCGAAATCCACAAAATTGATCATATATTTTACAAGGTAAGACTATAAACACCCATAGTGTGCCTACACTTGAAAAATAGAAATACATGTAAAGATATATTAACTATTTTTATGCTTTAACAGCTCTCAGGAAAGCAAGGTCACTAAAGAGCAGATCTCAGTAGCTCTAGCCGATCTGCCCATTCAGAAAACATGATAACAATTAACTTGTGAACTGAATGAAATCTAAAACACTCATCCTAGTTAAAAACAAAGGACGATACTTCTAAATGCCACAAAGAAAATGCATCAAAATACTAGGCTCTAGTTTCTGCCTGAAGACATGGTTATTTGAAGACTCAGGAGACCTGAACAAAGTAATTTCTAATTAAAAAGCTCAGAGAGGAAGAAAAATAAATGGACCAAACATATGTATAAGTGAGCATAAGAAGAAGAAATGCTGTGTTGGTCGAAAAACAAGAATGGCAAAAGCCCAGCTGCTGTTGGAGGAGACGGGCTCCGTCACTGGCCATAGCTGGGAAGCAGCACCCTCACAGTTTCCATGAACATCAGTTCAGATCTGTAGTACCTGTGATCACTAAAAGAACGGATAACTTCTGTTTCTATCTGCTGTCATTGCACTCTAGAACATATCAAAACCTTGTCTATTGAAATTCTTTTCTGTAAAGGGTCTGAAGCACAGCAGTGCAGTCCTGCAGAGGCAATTTAGTTGAACGACATTATCAGTTGTGTCTCATGGAGAAGCACCTAGGTAAAGAGTAAGTTTCTGCATAAATCTCTGGGATAGTGTGAGAAATTTCCACCACTGCTTCCCCTCTGGAAGAGCTTTTTGACCACACCTGTCAAACCTGCTCTTCATTTTTTCTAGTTCTTTTCCAGCTTCATTTCATTCCTTCGAAAGTTCTCATGAAGTTTTCTATCCCAGGCTTCCCCAGGGCTTTGGGACCACCTGCCATCCTGCCTTTGGTTGCCTTATAAGTGCAACCTAAATAACATATGAATTTAACCAAAAATTGGCAAGAGACTCTGTCAATAGCTGGCACTGAAGAGGCTGTATAGATTTCTAAATTGTTAAGTAGCCAAAAATTTTTTGGCCTCTTTTTCCAGCATGATACTTACCTTGAACAGAATGATAGATGCATCTTTTACTGATTTGGCTATGATTCATGCTTGTGTTTTTGGCTTATCTCTTGCTTTTTAAATTCTTTCCTTTTTATTTTAAGCTATGTTCTATTGCATAATGGTCCCTTTCATTTTATGTGTGGTATGATCAATTTGATGTCAACTTTTGTCTCGCTGAGCTGAGATGAAAAAAGTGCGTTTGAACCACATATTCCTCTTTCTCCTTTTGCAGAAATTTTCAAATTCTAAAAACGTAGACTACCAGGATGCATAGTTGGGATTTTATACTTTGATTTAGTTCTTGCAAAGCATAGATAACCTCATGTTCAACCTTTTGATGAAGTTTAAATGAACAAGATACTGGGTAAAACAAGGCAAAAACAGTATGTAGCTTTGGCAGAGTGCGTTGTTAATGGATCAGATTTTCAACTGCTTATTTTTGTACTTGATTCTGAATGGCACAAGGTACTTGTATGACTAGCGGGTTCTTGCTTTCAATTATGAGATGGAAAATGCATGACTTTTTTTCTGATCTCAGCAACATTGATTAGAAATACTACATAACTCTGTCAAATTTAATAGGATTGTTGAATAAAAATAAACAAGAA
The DNA here is from genome assembly GCA_035222435.1 of Microcambeva ribeirae. Taxonomy (NCBI): domain Eukaryota; kingdom Metazoa; phylum Chordata; class Actinopteri; order Siluriformes; family Trichomycteridae; genus Microcambeva; species Microcambeva ribeirae. The sequence goes on from JAYECN010584297.1 coordinate 24,705, forward strand.
ACTGTGAACAGACACTGGAAAAACATCATACTGTAAAAACAAGAATCAGGTTGTCGGTTTTACTCAAACACTTAGCTAAATTTAAGCTGATGTAATATATATTATGAAACTTGTGCACAGCAGGGTCTTAAACTTTCCACAAAGATGTGTATCATTTTTTTATGCTACTGCATCACACTAGCAGCTCATTTTGGGTTACTTGTCTTTTACTAAACCTAAATGCTTTTTATAGTCACCAGATTCAAATATTTAAAATGAAAGAAAATGTTTAAAAAAGTTTTAATGGCATTTCTGTCTATCTGTAAGAGTAGTGTGATATGTTTACATGTTAAAATCAAAAAAGAGTTGGGTTCTGTCCTTATTTCTCTGAAGGAGAAAGTATGAAAGAAGGAAGAGATACTTTATCCAAGAGCCTAAAACAGGCCTTCTTTCCTTGGAAATATAGAGGGTAAAAAAGAGAGGAACAAGTGCTAAATGGTGAAAATAGACTTATACAAATCTGTTATGACTGGTAAAAATAAAACTGAGTTTACTGAAATATTGCATTTATTATTATGAGATTATCAGACCTCATGTAGCAGTGCAGATAAATAAGTGTACATTTTTATGCAATATTTTTTCTGCCAAATAAAATACCTTATACTAGACCCCATATCTGTGTAGGTCACTTCTCAGTAATATAAACATTGGGAGATAAATCAAACACTGTCTCAGTGTGGGAAACTGTTTCAGACAAACAGATTAGCCCAGCCTAAGGTATGTTATACAAACAGTGGTGAGACTAAAGAGCTCATAGGTCATGAGATAAACTTCAGATAAAATAGTAGTGGAAAAGCTTAGTGTCCTTCCAACCTTCCAGCACATCTGCAGATATAACTAAATTGAATTTTCTCTAGTATTGGACCAAAACTGAAATGAAATCAAATCTCCAGTGCATCTACAATGTTATAAAATATATTAATTCTAGATCTGCACAGTCTGCACTACATGAATTTTCCTTAGATACATGTAACTGTAAAATTTTACACTCCGACTGTTTTCCTCATGTAAGCAATGGGACCCCGTAGATTCCTGTCTTGGTCTACTTTTCTTTTGCAACTTGCTAGCTCTGAACATTTCAGTGTTGCTTCTTAAGTACATTATGTTTAATGCAGAGCATTGTCTTTGCAGGTCTTTCAAGATTGTTCTATGCCATATATTTTTCTTATTTGCATAAAGTTTCCTTCTTGGCACTCAGTGGTTCAGATGAGAATATATGCAGAGAAAGAACTCATTAACCTCTTCCAAACATCCTTTGAGCCCTCCTTTGCTGTGTTGACCAGCAAAGGTACATATATATGTGAAACAAAAAAGATGCGAAACAAAAGGTATATACATATGTGAAACAAAGCAATTAGACTGATACCTCTCAGTCGTCTGTATTTTCGTATAGTGAATAGAAAGGAATAGATACCTCTAGGGATAGAGTTAAACATCATCTAAAAGACACCTGAGCCAGGTCAGATAAGTTGCATGTTAAAAGTACCTATTTCCCTTTTTTTTATTATACATAAGAAGATGTTACGGTGAGTTGATCATATATACACACCTGCTCTGTAGTTATGTTCAGATGAGTGCAGGGAATTCCACTCCCTTTCTGTGGATGTTATTGTCTGTTGTGCACTGTCAAGCTGCCTGATTTTGTTTGTTTGTTTGTTTGTTTTCTTTAAATTCCCTCATCAGTCTGTGTGTGTTCATCTGTGATTGCTCTTTTAAATTGGAAGCTTTTTGTGGAAACGATGGTCTTTTTATTCTGCCTTTGTACAGAGCTAGCAGTAAGGACTGATGATCAGTAACTGAAGATGCTAGGTACAACATTGAAATAATGATAAAGGGCACATTCCCAGTGGAGGGATGACATTGCATACCAATAATTCTAAGTGTCAGTGACTGTAACCTTTACTGTTAATGGTTGTAACATGCTCTATTTTTAAATAAATTCTCGTGTGACAGATTTAGAGAATCTCTGTCAAAGATATAATAATCTGTACACTTAATGGCAAACAGCATGCATTTATAATATTTCAGTTGATGTTCCATGATTTATAAACTGAATTTCTTCATAGTTTCAGAATTCATTTGTAATTCTGTATTTTTATGATGTGTAAGAGACAATCATGCACTTCTGAAAAGCAACTTTAAAAAAAATACAATGAATAGTATAATTTTCACTCACTCTAATTTATGGCATTAAACCATGGCATTCATGGCATTTTTGTATTAAAATGTTAGGGTTGGTTTGCTTTTAGTATTTTCTTTGCAAGGAGTAAATCAAGATACTTGAAAGTAATGTTCATAAACCAAACCTGACTCTTGCAAACTGAAGATCACACAAATGTACAAAAACCCCACCCCCCAGACACATAAGATTTAATTTCTCTACAGATAATTAGAATAAATGGTTAGGAAGGAGAATTCAACAAAAATATTATTCCAACATTTAGTTAGAGATTCGTTTGCTCCCCTTGATGACAAAATAAGTAAAACTCTGAGGAACGCTGTTGTTAATAAAAAGCGTTTTAAAAACGATTGTGTTAAAATATTACTAAAATACAACTGTAATAGTATACTTTTCATTGAATTTGTGTTACTATTTTTCAATTCAAAATATGCATGTGTTATCAGCTTTACTTCTGAGTGACTTGTCTGTAGAGAGTTTTATGGCAAATAGTGATGGCACATAATAGGTCTATAGATAAAATAGAAGACAGCAGAAGTAATGGAACCTTGAAATTGAAGGAAAATGAAGAGCAGATTGGTTCAGATAGCATTTGGATACCTACGGACATTATTGATTTTTTGTTAAGAGTAAGAGCTACACTAGAGTGGCTGTTACACTTTTCCACCTCAAGTTTTCCCCACTTTCATCTTTCACATCTGCCTCAGAGGGAAGACAGGGCTATACATATGTTTCAACGGCTGTATTTTGGGAGATGCTTTGTAAATCAGGACTTCTAATCATATGATGTATTTCTAAGAACTTAATTACTATTCAGAGCAGTTGTGTTGGACAGTTTCCTGCTCGGATGGCTTATAGAGGCATGACTCTCCAAGCAGAAGTGCCCATTCTCTTACTCAGCATTCATAGCCAGATCCAAAATAACTTATTACTATTAAAGACTTTTAAGAAAATATAGAGTAGAAATGTTACTGTATGTATTCCTGGATATTTAGGCCTTTTCTGTGTTGTGGTAATTTTTGTAACGTATTTCAAATATAGTTCTGGTTTGAGGATCATTGCCTTATCTTTACGAATAAATATCTGCCTTCAATTGACTCTTCTCTGTCTCAGATAAAATTTCAGTTTTTCCAGAGCATGGCAGTAGGTCTTTTTTTTTTTTTTTTTAAGATTATACACAGTTACCCAATTTAAGACAGCTAGTTTTAAAAAATGCATTTTTATTGGTAAGCTTGTTCCTACTTTGTTTGCAGCAGGAAAAAAAAATAACTGAATATAAATCAATTGAAAATAAATCAAGGTTCTTTGCCACATTATGAAGAGCAAATTTCTGACATTTACTGAATGTCAAAAACCTCTTGATATTTCACTATTCTAAGCAGCAAATTCTGTATGGAATCCATAGGTAAACAACAATGTTCTGATTCTTCATCATTTGTAGTAACCTTTCTTTTGGCTAAGGTGCTCTTTATGAGGAGATTATAATGAAATTTTGCTGTCCTAGACAACACTTGATATATATTATAATACAAATATTCTTTATTCTTGAGCTAATGGATCAATGGGTAGTATTTTAGGGGATGGGGCTCGCATATTTTCAGGAAAGAGATAGAGATAGTATATCTGCATGAATGAATGTATAGGAAAAATAATATACAAATACCTCACTGCAAAATATGGCATTTTATTCCCCTTTCATCCTTTGCAGAAGCTTTTATTATTTTATATGACTGTGGAGTGTTAATATTTGTTATTCAGACAGTCAGTTCAAAAGGGACCATATTCATTGCTGTGCCTAAAAAGCACTCAAATGAGATACAGGTCACAAGTACAGCCAGACACACAAACCATCAGGTTAAATGGGAGCATTGCGAGGGCTACTTTAGACCAGGCTGATTGCCAGAGGATCCAGAAGGGCCCTTGTGGCTGCCCTGGGACAGTAGGAAGTTCCTTTAACCTGAGAGTGGCTTTCTAGGGTCAGTTATATAGTTCAGTGCCCAGAATATTTTAGCACTGTGGAGCAAAGCAATCTCCTAGCAGCCAAAACTATGCCCTTGAGACTTAGCTGTAAAGAAACGTATGCATTCTCTTCTGTTTGTCAGGATTTAGTTAAAAGCCAGCTGGACTGAGTATTTTCTACCTATTTCTACTGAAAATATTATTATTATTTTTTTTTAAACAGATTTGTTTAGAGAGCTAAATGTGTGCTATATAGGGAAACAAAATACATATGTGTTTCAGTCCTGACTGTAATACTTTTTGTCTCAGACTTTTGCAGTTCTTGGTTTCTCAGCAGTTTACAACGTGTCTGATGTCACCATTCTAGTCCTCTGTATGACTTTCTTGTTTTATGCCCATTACAACGTTACCTTTTTCTTTTCATGTTTCTGTTTCTTTTTTTTTTTCTTTTTTTTTTTTTTTTTTTGTGTTTTTTGGAAAAAATGGTATTTAATATCTTTTAAACAAATTGGGGGGCAAAAAAACTATAAAAAAAAAAAGAAAAATATAAATTATTTAATTTCATGAGAATTTTGCCAGGAGTTTCAAGGAAAACATGAATATGTTCCATTAATATTATCACACTTATAAAAGACTGAATATTTACCACTGCCTTTTACTTAGGCATTTATTTTTTTATGCTGGGATTAACAATAAATGAGAAATTGGCGTATCTTGAAAGGAGAAAACTTCCTTTTCCTAATGTTTTATATGTTGCACTTGATGACACAGTTTTGTGATGGGTTTCCTCTGGAGGTAAAATCTCTAGGCTAAAGCGTGAAAAAATCTTAAGGACCATTTTATGCTATCATGCTACATTATTTCTTCGTACATCAGTGAGTCGTTTAAAAGCAAGTCTATTTACATTTCCCATCGCTGGTTAGAGAGCTCAAGGTTCTAGCAACTCTGGCTGTATCGTGAGAGCTGAATGTTAACGTGACTTTCCCTTTACCTGCACAGCAGTTAAATATTAGAGACTCAGAAAACACACAGAGTGAAGATAGGAGCTAGGCAAAGGTAAAATGTAATACCACCTCAAAAGTTACAATATTGATCATCCAACTTAGGGCCCATCCTGCTGTCCTATTCTATGTAGAAAACAAGTAAAGCTCTGTAAGGAAAGCAGTAACCCTAACTACTTGTTCTTTCTTTTATAGTGGCGCTTATTTCCATGGGGTGTCACAACAAGGTAATGCATATTGTAGTGAGATACTTTATGAGAGTTATGATAGTTTATGAACCTTTTTCAACTTTACTTTTCAAATTTCTACCAGGAGAAAATAAGCTGCTACAGTACAGGAAATATATATCATAGCAGTGCAGGGAGTATTTTGCAGCCTTGAGTCATTGCTACAGGTTGTTAGACTGAGAAAGAAAGTGAAAAACTGGCTTGTGTGGAGTCATAAGGAAAAAAAAAAATCAGGTTTCTTCTCACTCAGAAGTTAGATGAGCGCTAAAAGATCCTGAGATAAGGTGGTGCGGCTGTCATCAGTCACACAGTTTCTGCCTCTTTTTTTTAGACAAAGTAATTCTGCCCTTTGCACGTGCAATAATAATAATAATAATAAAAATAAAAAAGACATAATGTTTGTTTGTTAATTTGATAAGGTTATGTAATTTGTGAGCAGACTGATGAATTACACATTTAGGGAGACAGCCCAGGTATCAAATATGAATACTCTGATTTTTTTTTTCCAAGTCCTTGAAAAAAAGACCTTATCATCCACTGTTCTTGCAGATGAACAGTTTGCAGGGTCTTTTTCAAAATCTCTTGAAGCTTGACTTCAGTGAATTCCTTGGGCAAACTCCTCAGTAAAACAGACAAAAGTATTTTAAATTATGAAACCTTATTCAAAGATTTCTATGAATCACATTTTAAAAGTCAGTTTGCCCTCAGGTGTCAGGCAATCACAGGGCAAGCATTACAGTTACTTCCTCCTCTAATTATAAGGGGAACTCAGTGATTCCTAGATACAAAAGAGCGAGAACGGTTTGTCACATGGTAAGTTTTGAATGGTAGCAATTCTCCATCAGCACACTTCCTGGGTAGGATTCCAGTCCATATCTCACAGTTCTTAACTTCTGGTATAGAAGATACAGGGCTGCTACAATTATGAGTTAGGACTGGAATCTGGAAGAGAATCTGTTGATGTTTATGTCTACCAAAAATAATTCTCAATTTATTATATCATGGCTCTTGGAATGACATTGATTTATTCTGTCTGGCCCTCCAAGTAAGAGAGGGCAAATTTATATCCAGGTTAAGACTGAATCAAGAAACCTCTAATGTGTGCAGTTAGTTTTGGTTGCATGCGGCAAATTAGAATGTCTTTAATATTCTAGGCACAAATTTCTACTTGAATAAAACAAAACCTTGAGAAGCAGCATCATGTAAATCATTCATGGACAGAGATTCTATTTTCTTGTAACTTGTAGCTATTTACTGTAAATAGGAGAGAAGAATCTCTCATGTAATGTGATCATTGCCTAATTGTAAAACAAAACGGCGATCTTTCAGAATATTGGGCATAATATTGTTGAACTTCTGTAATAGCAAAACTGTGCTAAACTAAAATATCCCTTAGAGCAAATTGTTTGAAATGAAATGGCTTAGCTAGTATTTAGTTCTTAACAGTATGTATGATCTTGAAGACAAACAAAATTATTGGAAGCATTCTTTGGAGATGATGAAAAATTCATCAGCTGGTGATAAATAGTAATGGCAGGCAAATTATACAGTTTGGATGAATACATAAGTGGTATATGTATTTTAATCATTCATAATTGATACAGTGCTTCTCATGAAGATAAATCTGTATTACATTTAGTTTTGGGTTGAAAAATATTTTGATCTGTAATGGTAGTGAAAATCCAAGCACAAATAGTATTATTTTGCCTTTTGGGACAGGATGCACCTAAAAAAATACATGGAAGCTCTTGAATTCTTAGGATATCTTGTGAGTTGGCAAGAAAAAGCTGATAGGGTTTAGGAGAAGGTGTCATTGCTCTGTACAATGTAATATTGAAAAAGTAAACAAGATTCTCAAAGGAACTACAAGAACAGTTCAATTCCTAATAAATAAACTCTTTCTCTCTTAAAGCCACAGATACCTATTTGGCAAAAGCGCAGTAAGAGTATTTGGGAGCTGACTACAGCTCATTCAGATGAAAAGCAAAGGAAATTTCCATGCAGTGAATACAATCACCGGTTGGAACGACTGCTAATTACCAGATGGAAAAACTTCCCAAGGGATAGTTTGAATCTTCATCACCTGAAAAGTGTAAAGTATAACTGGTTGTATCTATGGAATATATCTATAGAAAATTTGTTCAAAGAGAAATTATGCATTCTATACAGAGATCACCTGGGGAGGCTAATGGGCTCGTTTTTGCAGGAGACCAAATAATCCATTTTGGAGTCCTTCTGGTTTTAAAATAGAAAAATAAATACTAAAATTCTGAGCTAACTTAAACCAGTGAAACTGAGAATAATATGATAGTTAGTGAATTAATTATTCTGAGGGATATATAGCATTTTCCTCCAAAGCAAGGAATGGATCCTTAGTACATGCCCTTTCAACACAGGGATTTTGGTATTTAGAGTTGTTCCCTAAGGACTTTTAGAAGCATTATTGAAATGTTAGAGCTGTGTCTGTCTGGAAGAAACCATGTAATTCTTGCCCACTGAGGGCAGCAGGGAATTTAGATGTTTTTATTTCTGTAGAAATTTGGCATACATATTTTTACAAGCATACAAGTCAGCTTTGAAAATCTCAGTGTCAGTTTACACGTACAACCTTAATTATGCTGGAAATTGTTGGGGAGAATAGTCTGAAGAGGATTTCTGCAGCATTTTTAGCTCATCCTAGAAGGTAAATCTGCTTGCTTTTGTTTAATTCTTGGATCTGGTTATTCTTAGCTGAGTAAAAACACTAGGAAAAATGCACTCTCACAATTACACATATTATATATTCCTCAGTTACTTCTTGTTGGTGTGTTGTCATAAGTCTGTGTATTGCCATAAACCATCGACCCACCACTAAGACCTGGCAAAATATTTTTTGCAAAATCCCTATTTACTTCTCACTCTGCCATTCATGGGCCCTTATAGTCCAAGTCCACCAACCTTTATTTTCCCCAGAGATACTTTTGAAAATTCCCTGGTTAATAAAGGAAGATGGTAGGGGTTTATAGCAGAAACAGCATATTTTATTATCTTTTACTGAAATTTACTAAAACATAAGGTAAATTAAAACAAAACAAAACCAAGCTAAGGCTAGTATTTAAGAGTGAAATGGTGTAGAATTTATTCAATTCTGTAGACATTTGAAATGAGGGTGGAAAGGTCCAGGTCCTTAGGAAGGCTTGAGCTGCAAGTGCAGTTCCAGGCTAAGCAGGGAAGTACTTTTTGCATTTGCATTACACACTGAAGGCAATTCCTGAGCGGGCTGCAAGGCACCGAGGGCCTTCTCTGATAATGGACGGACCATGAGGTCTCCCAGCACTGGGATCAGTTGCTGCAAACCCAGGCAATGAGTGGGTTCATGCTGTGGCACCGTGCAGGCTTTGGTCAGCATTTCAGCTACTCCTGCTGATCAAATCCTCAGGACCTGGCAATATGGCCCAGAAAATGAATCAAAACTTTCCCCCCTGCCAACTAAAAAGTCTCTGTCCTCATAGTAAACTTCCATTTTCTCTTTGAAAACAGTAGGCAGGCACTTCTAGCCACAGGCCTCATTTGTGCATCCAGATATGCCCTGTTGCAGGTAGGAGTTAAGTTCCCAGTTCTGCAAGTATCATCAGCCCTATTCCATATAGGCATGGCCTGAGCGTCCAGAGCTATTCCTTATCTCTGCTAAGACCCTTTGCTGTGCAAACCTGTGACATATTGTAGATATCACTGTTCTTTGGCTTGTCAGCAGTAGTTCTCTGTATAGACATTGCCATTCCAGAACCGGGGCATCTCTTCTTTATAGGTGTTAGCCATATGCTAAAATATTAATGTAAACTCTTTGGAGGATGTTTCATTGGATTTTATAGCTACGGTTAAAAATAATGTAATTTCACATTTTTACTGCAGTAAGTGCTTGCAAAATATTTTATGTATGTATACTGTAACCATATAATGTAATGAGGATACAAGTCAATGTCTTGTTTCAATCTCAAGGGTTCTGTGCACACTACATTCCTCCTTGTGTCTTGGTGCTTTTAATTTAAGTACCAGGCATGCAGATAGACAGGGTTGTACCTCAATACATCACAAGCAGCATTTTATGAGAAACTCTTAGAGTGAATAAGGTAGAGATGAACCAACCTAGGTAATTTCAACTCTTGGGCTTTTTTGTTATCAATGTCTTGCCTCACTACCCATGGCTACGCCATAGGCAAGAAGCTTGAGTACTCGAGCAGAGGTTCTTGGGAATGTGCAAAAGACAGGCTTAAATAAGGGGCAGATACTGTCCTATCAGCCTGATAGGTAAAAGCTCAGCCTACTTAAATCAGATAGAGAAAAGGCAACATTTTGCTGGGATAACCTACATTAATATTTTTATGATTTTGACTTTGTCTCTGAACTGGATTTGCTCAAAGGGACATTAAAAAAAAAAAAAAAAAAAAAAAAAAAAACCCAAACCCATAGACTTGCTTTGTAGAAGTTTGCCTGAAGTCACTGCGATTACATGCTGACCACATACTCCCAGAGGGAGCCCAGAGGGAGCTGCAGAAGGGGGAACTGGAAAAGATGGTCTCATTTAAAAGTAGGGGGTACAAACCTGGTCTAGAAAGGAAAGGTTATGAAAAGAGCAGCCATGGAATCAGAAAATAGTAATGAGAAGACTTTAATCAACACTGGGCTGCTGAGTTGTGGGCATCACACAGATGTAAGCAGGAGGAGCAGAATTTTCAAGCTCAAGACTGCTCTCAGAGAGGGCTACCCCAAGGATGAAATGGGGAGGAGATGGGGGTTTTGCTGCAACTCTCATGGGAGTCCGACGATCCCAAGATACTCCTTTTTTTTTTTTTTTCAGTATTAACATCCCATTTACATGAATTTTATATACACGGAAATCAGAAAATCAAGCTACTGCAGCCAGAGGAGACATTTGAATCAAAATCTCTTTTTCCTGTTCTTTGCCCATGAATTTTGCTAGTATTTCTCCTATGTCATTTCTACAATATACAACAGCAGGTACTGGTGGAAGTGGAGTTCCAGCTGGGGCTGCATGCCTTGCATGGGGACATAAGAAAGGATTAGGATCTTTGATTGACAACAGTGAGATTATTACTGCATTTTTATTGCCCAATTTCATCAGCAGACGTCATGATGGTAGCTGTGTTAGCAAAATAATGAGTATTTATGTTGGATAATTTTTTTTATTTGCTGAATGTGTCTCTATGAAGTCCATTGCTAGTCAAAAAAGCAATTCCTTTTTTCAGGAGGAAAATAATATATAGCAATCATATTATTATCACCATTTTTGTTTAAGAGTATCAGAAAATAAAATTTACTAAGGTTTTATAGTTTTTAATAGACTAACTGATTTAGCTGGAGGAAAAAAAAAAAAAGTATGCCTTTGAATAAAGAAGTCCTCCTGACAATCTGGTGTTTGTCCAAGAACTCTCTGGATTTTTGTGTGTTTGTTTTTTTTTATAGATGTTCCAGGTTTTCTAACATAATTCATTATTTTTTCTTCACAGACCTTACCTCTACACAAAAGTAAATTTTAAGATTGAAAATGTATGTCAGCAATCTTGGGCTCAGACTTTTAAAAGGATGTTGTAATTATCCAGAAACTAGTCATGATAAGATCCAGAATATTCAAAATTAAATACTTCCAGATGTGCAGATACTCATTCTTCCCCATAGCTACACGATGAAAAAAAAATTCACTTTTTTTAGATTTGTTCTTAGATTTTTACTTTGAATTTCTCCTTCAGAATTCAGAACTGCTAGAATAACTGAAGTCTGTTTTTTTATAGGACATGTTTGGATGTCTTTTGTGTGAAATTGTGCAGAACTTCCTGGATTTCAAATGCTTAGTTTCACTACAACTATAATATTATTGGAATTTTGTTCTTGAAGTGTATCATTAATTTGAGTCCCTTTGTTTGGATATGTCCTTATATGTAGAAAATATAAAACAACTGACTGCAACTCTAGAGAGAAACCCACAATACTTCTAATATCTATCTTAAAGTAATGTCTTTAGAATGACTTAATCATGGGAAAAGTTCTCACTAAATTTATTCCATGTGAAAAAAAAAAGTGCTATATGTTGAATGTTATATATACATATAATATATAATATATAAATATATATTTAAAATGTATAAATATATATATACATATAATATGTATATTATATACACATATCTATTTTTCATACAGAACAAAAACATTGAATTCCTAATTTAATTAAAAAAAAAAATAGCCTTATGTATGGAAAATGACCAGTCTCCAAAGAGCTGATTATTGAATTTTAAATTTCTTGCCAATTCCTTAAATACTTGCTTTAATTGATCTATATTTCCACTGCTTTTGCAAGAGGACCAGTAAACTGCACCTTCAGCAATCTATTCAGGGTAGGGGAGTTTGCAATTGTTGTAAAATACTGCATAGACAAAGTATTTCCTGTTAAGTGAAAGGCTATTTTCCCTTTCTATATAAATCTATGACTATTGACCATCTTAGAAAGGCTTCTACCATATTAAATGCAAGTATGACAGTTCACCAACTGAACAATCCATTATTTTGTAACACCACTCTGTGCTCTAGGGATGAATTTATTGAACTTTAAAACAGAATGTCATCAACAATCCATTTCATCTCGCTGCATAACACCCTTCTACCAATCAGCTGGTGGAGCTGTCCTATTTCAGTTAGCCTGTCCTATTCAATGAACTGTAAGTACATTTTTTCCTAATGATAAGGGCACTGGGGGCCATATATAATTCAGAGGCTGCTTGAAATGCATCAGCCAACTGTCCTGATATGTTAATCCTCTCACTGGGGGCTTTCATTTGATGTCTAATGTAAATCCGTGTTTGTGAGCTTCAGCATTATCATTATTGTAAAAGAAGATAAAAATGAAGCAGCAGTGCTGGTACTGATGACACCTGAGAACTGGAGTTGCTTACTATGAAAACTGGTTAACAGAGTTCCCAAGTGCAAAAGAAAGGAATGTGCTTTTGCATTGTGTTTGTAAACACAAAAGAATATGCTGGTAAGCTTTTCGTCAATCAAGGTATCTACTTCTAAGAAATTAGCTGCCTAGTTATTAGAAATCCAAGCTGTCCTGAGAAAAGAAAATTCTGTAACAGTGGGTGAAATTAGTTCATTTCGTACAGTGCAGCAACAGAAAGCATAGTATGTTTGCATTAAATTAAATTTAATTATAACTACTATTTAGCCTGCGAAACGAAAAATTCTCTGACGCCTTATGCACATACAAAAAGAGAAGAATGAGAAATCTATCTCGCGAGGAATTTAGGTCAATCAATTTTTTACAGCCTTTTCTTAAGCTAGCCAAGAGCTTAGTCACTAATGAAACCAGTAAACAGACAGTCTCTGTATAAAAATAAATTGCAAATCTCAAATGTTGGTTAAATTAAGTCTAATTGTTGACATTTAGTGGTCAGTGCAAAATTTTACAAAGTGCCCTATGGTAAATGGTAGTTTTATTAAAAGCAGAACCAAAAATATGCTAGAAACATGGATTCTGTCTTAACCCCAGACTCCAATGCTATGACTTACTTAGCCCGGCTGGTGGCCTTCATCCGTCAGAGCTTTATTTGGGCTACATGCTGATGCAGGATTTTGCTGATCAGAACTGTCAAAGGGCCTGAGAGCTCAGATGCATTATCCTTGGAAAAGGGAGAATGGGAATGACCGCCCTTGAAACTCCTCCACAGTGTCACCTGAACGGAGCTTAGAAGTGCTTTGGTACCTGGACTCCTTCCTGAGGTTACGGTGTTTCTGTGGGTGAGGCATATTACTCTTTGATATGCTCCAGGCCACACTCTTGGCAAAGTGGTGTCATAGGTGTTGGAAGCCTCTAAGAGGAATTTAGGCTGTCACCTGAATTTTAAGGGAAATGCTACTATTGAGATAGGGCAAAGGAAACACTTTGCCTTTGCTGATGGATCTGCCATGGTCTAAACTGGCAGTCCTCAGGGAAAACTGCAAATACTTCCTCTTTATGATAATACAGTAATGTGAACTTCCATCAGTCTGATCAGTCAGATTATATTAACACCATTCCATACCCCTCCATAGTTGCTACAGCTGCAACAGTCTTCCATCTTCTTAACTGATCTCCATCTTTCAAATTTGTATCATTGTCTTCTAAAATTGAAAGTAGGTTTCCAGTTAAGAATAAAAATATGTAGGCAGAAATAGGATGTGAAGTGGAATTACAAATCTGGATTTGCAAAGGCTGAGTTTCTTATTAGAAAAATCAGAATGACACATGCAGGCCATCTCCAATGAAACTTTTAATCTGCAATAAAAGATTTACATTCTGGATTAGCCTAATCTCTGTTTTAAATATTTCAAGATGTTGGATTTTTCTTTTTAAATTTATGTCATTTCTGTATGAATACACATTTGTATCTGGAATGTATAGATTTTTTATGACTGTATAGGTTTATTACCACTGAACTCTCACTGTTTTCTTTCATGAGATTTGCAGCTAATCCTCTGTAAATGGGAAGCATTTGCATGGTGAACCCTAACAGGGGCTTTTTGCGTGCTACATTTCTTCCAGTATTGTTATCCTATGAATGAAGTAGGAAAAATACTGGATGTGCTTACTAGAGTAAACTCAAAGAGTGAGTGATGATTACGTATCAGCAAGTGTAGTTTTAGTGCTTCATTCATATCTTCATTGTCTTTGACAAGATGTTATGCAGGTGCTTAAGATTAACTGCAGCCAAAATGATATGCTGTATGAAAACTACAGGCAGATAATTTGGATTGTGCTTCTAGATATCTAGTGTGATTTTGGAAAGATTCCATAAAAAATGCAATACACCATTTCTAAATTAATGGTGGGCCAGGCTCCTTTGAAGAGTAAACAACAGTAAAGCTATTCAGTCCTCAAAAAAGAATCTGTTCATAGCTAGTCATATTTCAGAACCTTCTTCAGTGCAGAATAAGACCCATTAGAATTAGACTGTCTTTAAAAATAAACATGTAGAATGATTCATAATGCTAGAGGACATAAATTAGAATATGGAATTAAATAGTGTGTTATTCAATAGCCAGCTGAAAAAGGTTTTCAATGAAAGCTTAAATCTGCTTTTATGGGAAAAAAAAAATCTATTTATTCATGAAAGTTAAAAGCAAAAAAGCAAACAGGAAACTCAGCAATATCTCACCCCCCTATTCCCCCTCCTCTCCCTCCCCCAAACTGTTGAAATTTTCATGCATGTAAGTTACTTATTTTCCATCAGTGTGTCTCTGAATCAAGACGGTCATCTAAGCAAAATGTAATTTCAGCAAATCATAGCATCCTAGAGATAAAATATGTGTTGACAAATATATCCCAGTATTTTTATTCTTGTAGCAAGAAACCTTTGTCATTCATAGTGAAACAAAACTGCCTAGACACTTGCCTAGGCACTTTATGCAGCACTGGAAAATAGCTCATCTGTGATTGCTAAAGGAATTGTACAAAATCTTATCCATGTCATATTAATTTTTTATTGTAATTGAATTATATCTTTAAAGGCGATGGCCTGTGCTGGATGGAAGTGCCCAGAGAGGTTCTCCCAGAGGTCCCAGTGTGGTGCAGCCCCTCTCTCAGGGAACTGGGACAGGAATTTTTATGTCACAGCCTGTGAGATAATGGAAGGGCAGTGTGGGAGGGTGGGCAAGGAGAGAAGAGGAAGGGAAACAAAACACAGATGGGGAAATCAGGGCAAAATTTCATCAGTCTTTTCATGAACAGTAGCTTGGCCCTCTGAGCTGGCCTTGCTACTGCTTAATTTAAAACTGTATTTAGACCATGAGGGCTGCCAGAAAGACAGACTAGAGAGGGAGGGATTCTCTGCTGGCAGAGTGTTCAAGGCTTCTGTCCTGAATCAGGAACCCACAGTTCAGTGTCTAGTTATTCAATTCTTTTTGCAAAAATCACTCATCGCAAGCACAGAGATGTTCAAACTCTCCTCCCTACTGACCTAGTTTAAACTAAAGATAATAGGTAGGTTGACTTTAACGGGACTTGGATTAAATTTGTGAGAATAGACACTTATATGATCAGGCAGCATAAATAAATATAATCAGGCTTCAATCTCTAACCATAGCTACCAAAGAAACCTAATTTTAAGATCCTGAAGATGACATGTGAAATATTCATATATGTGCCAGAAGCCTTTGGATAAGAAGTACATTAGAAGAGAAAATTGCAAACTGCTAGCCATCGTTCCACTGCAGAAAGAGGAAGCTAATTTCATCAAGTACATTATATGCTGTGAAATATTCAGTCTGCAGAGTTACCATGGTTACAGTTGTGTTACTTATCCTCACATCATTATTATTTTCTTTTTAGTCATTATGGCTTCACCGTAAATAGTGTTTTATTTTTTTGAACATGCCATTTGCAAAATAAGTAAGAAACAAGGCTCACAGGCGCATCAATATTGATATCATATCCAATATGGCTTTGGCATTGACATTAATGTTCCTCTGCTTAAGTTCAACACAACATTCATGTAAAGCAGCCGATCAAAATTACTTTGCTACTTTTGATTTCCATACTGATGCCAATGCATAAGATAACCTAATGAAAACATCATAAAAATAATATCAACTCATATATTACCACCACTGCAGTGTACATTACCATTAATGTAAAATATTGTTTAGAGGTGGAATCATTGCCAACTGTATTTGAATAAATGTACCTAGCAAGAATATTGATGAATTCTAAAAGAAGCAAAACAAAAAATGTCCATACAAAAACAGGTGTGCTTTTTCAATTAATTCCATCTTATTTTTTTTTTCTAGTTTCTTTTTTTTTCTATTCTTTCTAGTTTTTTTTTCTATTCTTTTTTTTTCTAGCTAGTAAAATGGCCTTTCATAGATTGATAAATTAGCTTATTCTTCAATAATGAATGACTGCTTAGCAGAGATATTGCAGTTCTTTAGGAGACGAAGAAAATAAATATATGAATATACAAAGGAACAGAGCATTCAGCTAATTCTCACCTGTCTGTATAGCTTCATATTCTATACTGGACTGTTTACTCCTTCCAGTTCTCTTCTCATTTGGGAAAAAAAACATTTTCCTTGAAGAAAATGGAGTCATGATCTACCTTTTTATACAAGCCTGAACCTCAGACAGTGTAAATCATGGGGTAAAATACACCAAGATGCTCAGATCGTTCCTGAAATTACTAGGAATGTATTGAATTTTGTGCAAGAAGTGTAATAGCATCTCTGCATGTAAGTTAAAAAAATGAATCCTGTGATAGCATAAAAAAAAATTGAGAAAGAAATGAAATGAATGCAGAAGCAGTTAGATGGTTTCTTTACATTTAGGTAAATCTTTACATTCCTTAATAAAGATCAAAATGCAGTAATATTTTACACAGAAACACTGATGTTACCTACATTCTCCCCTCAATATTGGGTGCTGGGAAAGACTTCTGGAAACTCATAATAAAGAAGAAATATTTTTATGTTACTGGTAAATTGAGTACTTTTCTTGATAAACTAAACCACTAAACACATCAGTACACTATTAAACAAACATGAACCAAATTTTAAAGATGGAGGCATTCAGTTAAGAAGCCATTGCCAGGAGGTCTAAGATCTAAGGAAAATGTCTATTTTTGTTGTTGTTGTTGTTTTCTTTTACAGTTTGATTTGAAAGCAGTTTAGAGTATTGCTGAAGTGCAGCTATAATGCCTTTTCTACAGGCTCTTTGGTTACAGAGTCACTTGTACCTGGTGATTTTGAAGTTTATGTGGAAGAAAAGTTTCTACAGGTGTAAGAAATATAGAAGCTAAATTCTGTAAATTCCTAAAGCAAAATAAGCTCTAAGACACTGGATATCTTATCAGTTGTTTGAGATACTTTTGTGGTACTTACTGCATAGATATATAAGGAACCTTCTGAGTTTACTCAAAGCATTTAATGAGCTCCAAGCCATTTCAATACTCAGGTAGTTTAGGCTGTGTTCCTTGGCAGTGGAGAGAAAGGAACACGTCTGAGCTTGGATCCTAAAGCAGATGCCTAAGATACTAAGGATACAGTACAGACAGCAGAGATATAAACCTCTAACTCTGCCCAAGTCCTCCTTCTGGCAGGCTTGATATATATATATAATATGCATGTGTATATACATATATATGTGTGTGTGTATATATATATATATTCTTTTCCCCCTGTAGGTTCAGGAAGTCAGTCCATAAGGAGAAATAGTGAAAGAGCTGGAAATGATGATAGAAATAACGGACCTCAGCTTTTTTTGCATTAACAGATTACCCTTGGATTGGACTCAGTTTGCTACACTTATTGACAAATGGGTTAAATGAATATGGAAAGGATCTAAAGAGCTAGTTGAATTTTACTGCATGTTATGCTTCATAAGGCTCAAGTGAACTGAAGTTTTAGGCTAGCTTTTTAAAGGCCACAGAGTAAAGTTGAAAATATTTTGCAAAGATGATTTGTAACTTGCAGTGGGCAGAGATGTATTTTATCCTGTCAGCATCTGTGATACCATTTTGGACCACTAGCTTAGGCTGAGAAGTAAGGGATCAAGCCCAGGTATTAGTCAAGTATTAAAAAATCATCAACTGATTACCTGCCATTATTTGACCTATTGAGGAAATAAAATTCCCTGCCAAGTAGAATTCTGTTGAGGCTGTACCTCAGCACTGACCAGCAGGCAAAATGCTCAGCTCCTTCCCTATATTGAGGTGGATTTTGACAGTGTTGTTGTTGCTGGTAATGTGCTGGTGTTTCTGTCAGGGACCCCTTGATATCTGTGTCCATCAGGCCCAGCATGATTCAGCAGGAGATTTTTAGAGAGGTTGTATGGCTATTGTACATAGTTCACTGTGAGTAGTTACCAGTTGCCATATTTTGTGGGCTTCTTGTTTTCCTGTCATTTGACACAGGAATTCTCAGTGGATTTTTCTTTGTGATTAATAAGATATGTCTGTGCTGTAGCCCTGAGCAGTTGTCTTCTACAATCTTAAGAAGAACAAGTGGTGATAAAGATTTATCTTTGGACTTGTAGATAACAGTGCAAGTGGGTCATGGCACACAGGCTGCTAGATGTCATGATCCTCATGTCACCATTCGTGGCCTCTTGGGTGCCATGTTCAGTGCACATGTGTGCATTTGGTGCTCTGCAGGCATTTTCATTGTTGATACAACCACAGAAAACCCAGACTTGTCCTTTCAATTGGATGATTTTCTCATGCTGGAATGAGAAAGCATGATAACTGATATTAGTTGTGATAGCTTCATTTCTGGAAATTAAAGCTATTTGATCTCTGTGTGCTTCCATTCAAGAGTAAAGGAAAGAAGGGACTGATAGATGTTTGACAGGGCAAACAGTATTTTTTTTCTTTTGGTTTCCTCTTTTTTGACACAATTTGGGAAACTACAGCCTACTCTCAGATCCTAACCCAAAGACAACGGAGGCTATTCTTATAACTGTGGCTGTAACTTCCAGGCAACCGAGTAAAGCAATGTTTAGGCCATCGATGGTTCAGATCTCTTAGGCCATCATCTTCTCTCCTATATGTAGAGTGGCTGATATGATTCTGTGTGTGAATGTCTAATGGGAGTTCTCTTATATCGTCCTTCTAATATCTTTCTTGGCTTGTGAAATTTTAGTACATTGATTCTCCACTTCTGTCTATTTTAAAATGCATTTGATGATACTTCCCAAGGAGACTATGGTAACTCATTATGGTGTTCCTTGGTCATCTTCTGTGAAGGCGAGTTTGTGAACCTTAAGTCTGTGGCTGTTCTGGTAAATTAAACACTGCCAGGGCATGGGTCCAGCTACTGAAAATTGCTAATTTAAATTGTTAAATTATTCAAATGGTTCAATGGTTAAATGGCTAAATTATTCAAATGGTTTTGGCATGAGTCAGCTGGCATTCTCTCGATGCACCCCAGACACAGGTTTGGAATTAGCTCAGTCTGGGGACTTTTCTGAAAAGCAGTTTGGATGTGGTCATTGTATGCCGGAGGCTAAGAAAATGTAGTAGTAGAGATTCAGTCTGTATGTTTCCTGTAACCTTATAAAAAAAACATTTTCAAAGTTGATTATCTCAGGTATCCCAGTTGCTACATGGTCTAGTTCTATTTTGATTATTAATGTATAGAAATATTTATTTATTTTATTTTTTCTCAGAATTCAGAAATTAAATCCCAGTACTAGAATATAAATCTGTTATTCACAATGGAACATATTAATTTAAGAATGAAATAAGCTGTGGCAATAACTAGTAATTAAAACTCTGCTTGCATTAAGATTGTTATTTCGATACATGAGATACAACAAAGAAAGGGATATTGCAGTGGGAGAATATATTTTAATAAATTGTTATGGAATATTCCTGTAAATTTGCTTTTAGCATCTCCTCTGTTTAAGTGGTGACATAAATATATATTGCAAGGGTAAAGACAACACAATCACTCTATTATGTAAGTAAGGGATATATTCTTGATTACTTCTGGCTTTTGAAAGAGAGTTTTATCGTGGGATCTGAAACTGCAAGAGAAATTATTTTTAGAATTATTTGATGTAATTATTGGATCATTTACAAGAACTTGTAATTACTCTACAGTACATCATATTTAACATTTTGCTTTCTTCTTTTTTTTACTCACCAGAGGTCTGATCCTTCAACATTGAAATCAAAGGCTGATTTGTCAGTGTTCTCAGTGACATTGGATCAGACCATAAAATACTGTAAATACTTAAAAAAGTAATGTTCAATACATTTTAAACATATTGATTTTGCACTGATAGGTGTTTTTTTTTTTTTTTTTTTTTTTCCTGCATCATTGCATTTACATATGACAGAACTTGTGCTATGTAGCAAGGAGAAGCGACAAAGGAGCATTGTCATGGGTTAAGATCAGATGACTCCGGCTCAGGACATCAGAGGATTATTCATTACTTTGCTCCTGGATGTCCCAGAGAGACGTCTCATTCACATCCTGCCTCCGTGCTACCATGTGAAGAAGTGACATCAGGGAGAAGGACTTCACAGAGTTACCATTTGTCTTTTCTTCAAGGGATATTTTTTCAGGAGCTCTCAGTGAGCATTCCATAGGACTATTCAGTTGCTTAATATTATTCCACAGCCTATTTCAAGACCTACCCTTTCATCCTATGTTCCTTAAAAAAAAAAAAAAAAAAAAAAAAAAAAAAAAAAACAAAAAAAGGTCCGCTGTTTTGATTTTTATGTTACGTTCCTTGTAGTTAGATATCATATCCATAAAATGTGCGTACCACATCTCTACTTAAAGTCAGGATGGTTTTACCCTTGGAAAGATACCCAGGATGGTGCCCAGGAAGTGGTATCTTCTTGAGTAAATATTTCCATAGATATCTTCAAAATGCGTAAATCACAATTGCCTACAAGGCAGCTCTAGTACAGATATGCAGAAATATTTTAGGATTGGATGTAGGAACTCTGAGTGAGCTCCACACCATTTAGCAGGAGAAGTGGCCATCACAGAGGAAAAATCTGCAAAGTAACTATAAATAGGTAGTGGTACATATCCGGTCCCAAAATTCCAATTTAGTAACAGGGAACTTCTCCTGCTGTTTATTTGCATGTGCGTAAGGGCTACATGCTGTTTGGTTTCTCTCAGCAAGCAGCTGAAATGCTCAGGTTAGGTGGTAGAGAGGAGACTGGGCCAGAGCCAAATGTCTGGTTAAGCACAATGTAGTGATGCACGGCTGCCCCCGCACTTGTATTTTGTTCCATAGCTCCTATGCCTGATTTCACTAAAAATACCATCATTGCAAGACGGGCAGAATTGCTATGGCCCCTTTTCTTCTGGTGCTGCCTTACAGATTTGCAAAATGTCAAAGTGTTCCCCCAATTCATGGCAGTGACTAGTCCTTTCTATCAATATAGAAGATGTTATGATATAAGGAGAGGCAGTGACATGTGCTCATAAACTCCACAATCTGGGAAGATCCTGGATTCTATTCAGCCACCAGAACTGCTGTTTGGGATACATATGATAGCAATCAGGGTCATACAGAAATGTCACTGTGCTGCTCCAGGGAAATGAAATGAGAAACATACACTAATCAGTGGCATATATTCATTTTCCTAAGTAAGTCCAAAACTCTGCTGGAGCAGGAGTATAAGGGTCCAGGCCCCTCTGGAAAAGATGCTTTCCTTGGAATGGATCTATTACATGTTAAGAAATGAATATGTAGATTTTATAGTTTGCCCAGATGCAGCTCTAATTTCTTGTCTTACCTCCAGCAGGAACACTTTGATGCTACAAAAACCCAGGACCTGTAACCATCACCCACAGTCACGCCACCTTGAAAGGAGGACAGAGAGAGGACGGAATCGTATTTTTTTTTATGAACAAATTTATATTGTGTGTCAAGAAGGTATTATAAGCAAGTGATGAATAATTGGCATAATTTGTAACTTTTATAACAAGGGAACTTCTGGACACTACCGTAAATGAGATAATTTGTCATTGCAGCAAGTCTGTCCCATATAAACATTACTGTTAATAATGCTGACACTGGTTGGCTGAAGGGAATAAGCTTTTCAGTAAGTTCGGACATAAATTTTATTGATGAAAACTGCAATACAAAAATCATGATTTTGTTCCATTATATTAGAATTTTTTAATGATATTTCTAGATCTTTATAACTGTTCTGGGCCTTGTCTTACACTAAATCATGAAAAAGACTCCTTTTCCAAAGACCAGTGTAGAACTGAGATTAATATTACTGGGATTTTTGTACTTGCATTAAAAGAAAATAGGCCTTAAATTCAAAAGCCGGATTCAACACTCAAATATTGGAGATTGTCCATGCAGAGAAGGAGTATGAAATATGCAGATGCATACTTCATCTTCTTTTCAGTATGATTAGCAGAAACAGGTCCAGAGAAAGACAAAGAAAGGCCTTTCACCCACCCTCACCCACCCTCCTCGTCCCCCCGCCTTATCTATCCAGGATCATCTGCAGGTGATTAATTGTCTGTTATTTCATTGTTATTACATCTCACATGTCAAGAAAAAATCCCATCACAATAAACTGGATAAGAAAACTGTATATGAAAACATTTAAATGTTTGAAATGCACCATTCTTTCAGTGGTTCTGGCTGTGAAAAATTCCTTTAACCATGCTTTTCATTACTGCAAATAAAACTAAAACTGAGGATAAGCAGAGCTAAATTCTGCCTTCAGAGACAGCAGTGTAAGTTCAGAGCAAACCTCCTGAGAATGGCATTTCTCTAGATTTATTTCTACTCACTACAAGTGGAATACAGCTATCTGTTATGGTCAAATCCTGTTTCAGCTTTGATAGTGGGAAAGCTCCTTTGACATCAGCTGAAATAGGCTATGCTTTTAAATGCATGGGTAGTACTGTATGGCTGCTTCTCTTTCGTCCCCTGTGCTAATACAGCATCAGACCCATTTATATGGTGAAAAGACAAGCTTACTAGGGAATTGGTGCCAAACAAAGACAAATGACACCCTGACATAATCTGAAAATGCATGAACTTCTCAATAGCTTTTAAATTGGTATGGAGAATATGAAACTTCTGTTATCTCACTTCCATTTACTTTATTTCCTTGACTTTTTGAGGCACTGAGTGAGAGGCATGGATAAGAGGTATATTATTATTCCATGGGGTACTTCTCAAGCTAGCTTTCCTAAGGTAGCACGGAATTAGACTCATTAGTAACTCAGTGATCTACAGTGCTTGCTTAGGTGCTTAAACCGCACACTCCATGGATGTGCGCGCCGAAGGAAACAGAACTAACATCTGTCTCACGTTCGTCCTCTTGTCCTGCCCTCCGGAGGAGTGGCTCAGCTTTAGCCCGAAGGATGCACACAAGGGCAATAGGTTTGGGCCAGCGCTGTCGAGAAAGCGGAGCATAGATTGCATTTTGAAGGGAAGGCGGTGCAGGATTTGATGGTCCTTCATTTCCCTGGGAGACCATTCTGCAATATGAGGCCAAACTCACAGATGTCTGTGCTGATATACTCTTTAATATAGAAGATTTCTCAGTGCTGAAGGAACAGGGTGATTACATGTTGTCTTTGTCACAGTGCTTTAATCCATGCATTGGTCTCCTGCATGGAAACAGCTGGGATCCTGCGAACAGGGGCTGTGGATGAGCTTCTGTCTTTGGATGGCAAGTCTCAGGGATCATCAACGAGAAACTGAGGAATAATTCTAGAGTATAGGCTGACCTGACAGTTTTAAGATGTGCACTCTCCACTGAAAAGGATTATAAGCACCACTGCAGATTCACAGGCTGCTGTCTCTGTCCTCAACTTAATCCAGATCTTGCTTGCATTCAGGGTCAATGGGAGCTCTTCCTCAGGCCCTGATCCTCTCTAAGTGTTTTGCTGATAAAAACAGTCATTTGTGGTGTATGTTAGGTGGAACATGACCATCCTATCTCTGTGTTGTCTTCTTACAGAAAAAGAAAATCAAGAAAAGATAACCTCAGTAAAATCAGCACCAAGACCTAGGTTTTGAAGAATGAAAAACTATTTAATATTCAGTATTTTACTTTAGTAGAACAGTAAATATAACAATTATAACACCAAGAATGTCCTATGATCTTCTGTCTGTTTCTTGGAGAGGAAACTTTCCTTTCTACTGTATTTGGCAGGATTAATTACACTGATTTTTTTTTTTTTTTTTTAGTTTATTTTTATCAGAAATTTCTCAAACTACTTGACTATCTGAACAGTCATATCTAACCGGGTGCCTGGCTCCACAAACTACATTTAAAAATATACAAATTTCCATTTAAATGTAATGAGATAACTTGCCTACCTGAAAACATATAGGCAGGGTGCCTAAATACCTTGCGGAAACAGAGTACAAATCAACACAATTTGCAAATACAAGCTTTAATATTGAATATCAAATACTTACGGAGAACTTTAGGACTAATCTAAGGTATTCCCTAAAATAATTATATCAAATGATACATTTTCAGTAATCATAATTACTCTCATATTCCCTAAGCACAAGAAGCTAAATCTGTCAGATTCATAATCAGTTGTGAATATATTCACTAAGCTCTAAGCTTATTATTTTTTTCTTTTAAATCAAACCTGCTGATTTTCCCAGTAAGAAATACTGAGCCACAGGACTGATGGGCACTAGACAGCCCACAGAGGCTAGAGGCTACTTCCCTCTCTAAAATAGCACTTGAAAGAGTCAGGAATGAGATATTTGTGAGACTTCTAGTGATACCAATGCCTTGGGGCACGGCCTGGGCAATGAATAAACATCTTGCATATATCGAGCAGTGTAAAAAAAATGAGCTGCAGTGCAAGCAAATAGCAACCTCTGCCAAGGTCAGGTTAAGGCCAGAAGACATCACCTCCTGAGCCAAAGTGAAGGGGAAGGACAAAATATAATGCGGTGAGCAAGCTTGGATGTTTGGGTCCCAGTGCTGCTCCCACCTGAGGTGTGTTCTGAGGGACTTTGGTTTTAGACTGCTATTTTCTACAGATAAGACACAATTTCCTTTTTTTTTTTTTTTTTTTTTTTTTTTCTAACATCACAACAGTGAGCATGAACTCAATGACTATATAACTCATCACCTCATACACCGAAGAGTGTATTTTAGGGGAGCTGCCACTGGTAAGAAAAGCCACAGCACATTTCAATTCTTAAAGGTCACCCCTATGATGGCTGTTAGATACCCTGAGGCATCTAAGTGATTGGAATTGGTTTTGGTCACTTGGGGTCAAAGTTACATTCTTCTATTTATTAGGCTCCTGTGAGTATGTCTGAGAGGTGGAATAAAATTACAGAAAGGTTAATCGAGATGTGATCACTGCTTTTAATGTATAGAAAAGGGAGAAAGTAATATGCAGTGGTTTTACAAGTACAAAATCAACTTTTCTGATAAAACTTGGTATTCGGTTGTTGAACTACTATTAGCAAATTAAAGATTTTTTGCCTCTTAGTGTTAAATACAGCTATGTTATATCATAGAGAGGGCAAAGTGAGTTGTAAATTATTTCTACCTTGTAATGAAAGTCAGCTTTTTAAAATATTAAAGTAACCTCTCCCATTTAATGAAGCATATTCCTCTAAGGAAAGTAGAAATTGAATTGTTTCCTTCAATATAAAAGTAAATAAAACTAGTTGGAACAGTTTGCCATATTATTGAAAAAAAAAAAAAAAAGGGAATATAACTTTTTCACTTAATATAATCAGGGCAGAATCAACTGCTTAGATGGCAAATGAAGGTAGTAGAAATGCATGTAATTCAATTCAATATCTGTGTATAATAACTAGATATTGACTTGCTAGGAGGCCAACATAGAGATTTATTTGTTGAAAGTAAGAAATTATTATTGAGGGAGCCAAAGCCTTGTAAATATTAGACCATTATGGTCTATAAATCTCAGTAACAGTGGCCAATACTTCAAATTGTATATTAGTTCAGCATACTGCTTCTGGAATGAGTAATATTAAAACTGTAAAGCAAACCAGTTGAGAGCCTATTGAATGTTCGCCCTTTTTAGTCCAGTCCTGTGCAGTTTGTATGAGACAAGTACTTGGGCATCTTGAGCATCTCCTTTTTTTTTTTTTTTTTTTTTTTCTCAGTTTGTTTTTTTACAGTATGAGTGCTTCTCATACTGTAGTTCCTGGATGCACTAACTTCCAGGAAAGCAGAATCTTACCTTTGAAAGAGAGCACAGGGGAGCTTCAGGAGCTCTGAAGAACTCAGTATTGGTTGGCCAGGCATATAAGGATGTCTGCACAAAAGCTTCACTAAACCATTTCTGGTCTAAACTAATACTAGGGTGAATGGAATGGATGAACAGATACATAAGAGTACCCTAAATCACATCTTTTTTTTTTTTTTTTTTTTTACTCATTATTTCTGATTAATTCAGGTTTTCAGAAATGTTACCAGATAAGTTACCAATGTTTGACTTGGATTAACCTAGGTGGAATTTAGACTACATGTTCATGGCTTGAGTCCCATTCTCAAAGGTATGCTCCCAAAAGTATTTTTCTGTCAGCTACAGTGATTTGGCTTCTAAAGTACTGATTTGTATTAGTTTCAGATATTCAGTATATCCACAGAAAAATGAAAGCACTGAACATTTACTCAGCAGGAATTATTTTTTTCTAAACAATACATTTTCCCCCAGAACAAACTTCTTACATTTTGATTATGTGAGTATTTTGATTATGTGTGTATTTTGATTTTTGATTATGTGATTATGTGAGTGATTTAGCTGCATTTTGTTTATGAAAAATATTATCTGGCCAAGAGACTGCACCCCTACAGGTATGAAGGAACTGGAAGTACATTTAATTGGGAAAATACATAGCGTCAGAAATTAAAGGTGTCTTGAAATGCAATTTCTCATTTCAGGCCCATGACATAAAAATCAGCTTTTCTATTTTGGGGTTATTGCAGGTTTTATGTTAATATCTTCTAAACAAAT
This sequence comes from Microcambeva ribeirae, assembly GCA_035222435.1. NCBI lineage: Eukaryota > Metazoa > Chordata > Actinopteri > Siluriformes > Trichomycteridae > Microcambeva > Microcambeva ribeirae. The sequence continues at coordinate 51,605 of JAYECN010584297.1, forward strand.
TTGTTTTATTTCTTTGCAGAAATATCTCATACTTTTACTTCTTATTATCATGAAATCAAGAAAAATGTGACAGATAAAGGAAGAAAAGTAAAATTTGACTTTGTCACATAGAAAAGTTCATTTTTCAGTCTAAGTATTTGTAATATTATTTGCTTTCTATGGCTATGTTTATTAATGTCCTTCTATTTATCTGTTACACCTCAGAGAACATAGGCATAACAAAATCAGAGGGCATTAAATATTCCATTAATGTGTTAAAATAGCAAAATTACAGGGCTGTTTGGAACAGAAGGGGTCCAAATCAGCATTACTTCACCAGAAAGATCAATAGCGGATATTAGCTGAGGGTAGATAATTTGACGTCCATTACATATTATTTTCAAGTGTTTAACAATCGTATTAAGGGATTTTTTGAGGAATTAAAAATGTTTCTAGTTTCAGTGAATTTGTAAAAAAAAAAAAAGTCATATTCCCATTTGAACCTCACTGTTTTGAAACTAGAATGTATTTAGATCCTTGTTTGGAACTATGTAACTTTTACTGAGCTTCAGCTTTTCTGTGAGGATGTTGCAACCATTGAGAACACCGATTTTTTTCTAATGCTGAGAAAATCATCTGACAACACAGCACTTTTTAAAAACTTATATATATGTGAATGAACTTAGTTTACAAAGGAGCTGCAGGCATATTTATATGGACAGCCTTACAGAGTGTCATGGTATTTATGGGGCAAGTATCATATCATTACAGAGTGAATACTGCAAATTATTGGTTTGGCTTTCTAACCCAGAGTTCAGGATAAAAAATTATTTATTTTCTTCTCTGCATCTGATTTTTTTTTTTTTTTTTTCTCCTGAAGAAAAACTCATCTTAGGTGCAGAATCTGATTTTCAGCGAGGTGATGTTTTCACCCAATTTTCCAGCTGGCTTGGCTGATTCGCAGGAAGGTCAAGTGATTAGCCCAAGGGCACACACTGAGGCACTGACTCAGGCAGATTAGAAATAAGGATTCTGCCTACTGGAGAACTTTATTCAGGGAGATAAAGATTGTAATAAGACAGAGAAATATTTCAGCATTGGGATATTTTTTATTATTTTTTTTCCCTCCTGGTTAATATAAGTTTCACTATCTACTGCAAAACATTTTTATAAATCCAGGATCTTCACACTTTTGGAGATGCTACTCTTGCTGGTGCTACTGACACCTTCCAGAGGTTTTGGTGGCTTCTGCTGAGCCATAATTAAATACATTTGGGTGGCAATGTGCTCTGAGTGAGATTACAGCTGGCTTCATTTCCTCAGCTCCTGCTTGCTCCAGCAAACAGGATTTTTGGTACCTCATCTTCATTACGGCCACTTGCAGAGCTAGATTAATTATGTTGATTGGCCAGAGCAGGCAGTGACACGAATTATCTGCCCCATTTAACTCGTCTGCAAGAAAATGTCCAGAAATACATCCCATGGTCATCCTGTTTCTGCCTGCTTTCTTTTCTTTTATTCTTTTTTTTTTTTTTTTTTTTTTTAGCTTAAGTGCAGTCACCTCTTGAGTTTTCAGGTACCTGATGAAATTTGACTTCTTGGCTTGAAAACTGCAGTGTAAGAGAGTTGCGCTGAGGGTTACTGCGATGTCTCCAAAAACCTTTCTTTAAAGTTGCAGCTGTGCATTTAAACAGTAAACTGCATGCTTCTGAGAGGAGTTGTTTTCATGCATACAAGGGAAATTCTCTGATGTTTGACAGAAAAGAAAATTGCACTTTGATAGGAGTGCACAAAACCAGACATGTATACATGCTCCGGGCAAAACTAGCTCAAGTATTTGGTTTCAGCATGTTGATAAGAATTTTTGTATCTAAAATGCAATATAAATTCCTGCAATATTACTGCATGTGTTAACTTAAAAGAAGGAAATTTTAATAAGATTTGTGCTCCTGAATGGTGTGAATACAGGAGATAAATGTGTGTGTGTTTATATATATATATATATAAAAGATAAAATATTTATGAAATAGGAGATTAAGCTTTTAAAAAATACTTATTCTTTTATAACAGTTGAAAGATTAGAGCTATGGAATAAATAATCCTTTTTTTCTTTTTTTAATATCATCTCTAAATACATGTCAGCTATATATAATGTATGGAAAGTCCTCCTGTAATTTAAATAATATTAAATGCACATGCTATGCATTGCATACAGAATTCAGATGACATGAATATTTTCCATGTTTTGGTTATTTTATTTGGATTATACGTACTAGTAATCTGCTTCACTACATTTTCTACTGTTGCAAATTGCATAACTTTACCTGCATGGTAGGTCTGAATGTAGAAATTGCCTTCTGGTTAAGTCAATAGACTAGATATTAGTTATCTTCTTTGATGCAAACTTCCTTTGTAACCATAAGATAATAATTAAATTAAATTAATAATTTATAATTTAATAATTAATAATTTAAATTCTGTGCTTCAGTTGACCTTCTTTTTCTACCTTCATGCTTTGTCCACTTAGATTATATATTCATTGTGCCTGAAGTGAAATTTTATCGCTTATCATATATTGTGTGTTTTCCTAACAATTATATTTGGATATATATGGATATATGCCCAAATATACCAGGTGGTTGTGTTACCATTTAGAGGTGCTGGGGGTCAACTGGTGGAGAGCGAGCAACCAACGTGCTTCAGTATCCTGGGTTGCATTAGGAAGATTGCTACCAGCAGGTCAAGGGATGTGCTTCTTCCCTCCTACTCAGGCTCACCTGGAGTGCTGCGTCTAGCGCTGAACTCCCCCATATGAGACAGACATGGACATAACTCGAGTGTGTCCAGCAAAGGGTCACGAGGATGATGAAGGGACTGGAATATCTCTCATATGGGAAGAGGCTGAAAGATCTGGGATTTTTCATTCTGGAAAGGAGAAGACATCAGGGCAGTCAATCAATACTTATACATAACTGGTGGGGACGGGGGGCAGAGAAAGTGAGGCAGATTCTTCTTATGCTTTTTGGTGGTATCCTCTAACAGGACAAGAGAAAATGGGCACAAGTGGAAAAACAGCAAATTCCACATAAGTTTTTTTTTTTTTTTTTTTTTTTTATATCTAGAAGGGTCACCACTCATGAGAACAGATTGCCTAGAGAGCTTGTGGAGTCTCCATCCTTGGAAAATCACACTGGACCACTCACTGTGGCGGGTCCCACTTTAGACAATGGATTGGACTAGAGGATATCCAGAAGTCCCTTCCAATCTAAGGAGTTTTTTGATTTATACTCTGATAATAGCAAGGATGTCTATGTACAGCTCTAATATTACCTACAGAAGAATCAAGATAAAAACCCATGCTGCACATCACTGGTAGATAGAATAGGCATTAGTAATATGCTACATGGCAATATTTTCATTTTTCAACAATATACTGTTTCAAATATTGCAGATGCACAGGCTTGTATATTTTTTTTAAGGTCTAGGGTTAAAAACTGTGACCGGACCAGATGAATGCAGTCATTATACCATGGATCTGACTTCAAAAATAAGGCTTGTCCAAACCTCCTGCAGCAGAACCTGTCTAACCTCTCAGTGATGCCTCTCTTGGCCCGGGCCCACCAGTGAGATGTAGAAATTAGTTGACTTTTGGTGGCTTTAGTTGCGATGTAGCTTTCTTTTTCTTAATATTTTTCCTTAACACAGCACTTTAATCCAGTGCATTATTTGAAGCTTAACACAGTAATCTTAGCTCCAAATACTGTGTTAGCAAAGTCAGGTAGCTTTACACTGCATTTTTAATGACACATATAAATGATTGCCTCTCTTTTAAGACAGTAGTAACAGAAATAGGCTGCAAAGAATGAGCATTTCTAATTCATTTTTTCAAAGGACTGCACACATGGGATCAAACTATATGTGCTGACTTCAGTGGAAGCACCATTTCATCCACTTTTCTAATGATTTCTTGCATGAGGTCAGGATTTTAGTTCACTGTATTGCTTCAAAATGCCAACACAAAATCATGCAACAATGGTTACACTAAGTGTTTCAGCAAAATCTCATGCCCCCCACCTGCTTATTTGGGTGATTTATCCAACATTATGTTCTGTCAAACTTGCTTTTATTTCAACCAAGTCAGTAAGTTGATTATGATGGCTGAAGTGATTTCCTAGTGGTGAAAAGAGAGGTTCCAGGTAAAAGTGTGTTGCCTTCTGTTGGCAACAACTCCGACGGCCGAGACGGCACAAGCGCCACCCCCCAGCGCTCGGGCCAAGGAGC
>JAYECN010584391.1:0-28521 GCA_035222435.1 Microcambeva ribeirae
TCTTATGTGTTACTTTTAATGTGAAGTCCCGGGAGGCTTTTACTTTGTCCCAGTGCATTCACCTTTCTCTGAGCAGAAATTACAAAGGAAAAAAAAAAAAATAAAGAAGAAATTCTTACTTTCTGTCACATACCTACTATTGCTCTGTGTGTGACCTGAACAAAGTTGACAGAATTGCAGTTGATGGGCAATTGTCCTCTGCAAACTAGAGTATTCTCTCGTTTGTCAGTTATTTGATTCATTTTCAGCTTGTTCAGCATCTATGCAATACTTTTTTTTTCTGTCCATCCTCTAAATTCACTAAATTAACCAGGAGGGACTTTGGAAAACAGATGGGTGAGTTTAGCTATACCCTGTTCTTTCTGCTCGTTGGGAACAGCAAAAATGCTATGTTACCAGTGAAATATTTGTCTCTTTATGATGAAAAATTTTTCTCGTTATTTAATGTGGCATATTTTTTTCTCTCAATTATGTCACCCTAAATGTCCCTGAAGTAGAGAATGAATCACCTAAGAACAAATATACAATTTTTACTTAAATATCTGCCAGAAGAATTGGCTAAGACTTTGAAATAGGCCTACTTAATTAAAGTTCTCTATAGCTGAGCTCTTATGGAGCCTGGACGCTTTTATTTAGACCCAGGGTGCATTGGTGACCTTCTTTCGGAATCAATAAAATGGGGCTACTTTATAATATGGGGAAATCTGCTCCTGTGTCTCTACAAACATAATTATCATCCTATCTTAAAGCAACTGTGCTTCCCAGAACAACATCTAAATTGTAAATGTCAAGCGTATCCATAGGATATGGTTATCAAGAAACCACACTGATTTAGGAGAAAGTGTTTTCACAAAATATCAGACTAAGATGAATTACAGCCTCAGGCAGCAGGTGTATTAATGAGTTAATACAACGGCCTCTTCACGCCGTAGTCTTTACCTATTATAATTCTTCTTACCTGTGTGCTCTTTATGAGAAAATTATCAAGGTCCACAAGACCATAAAATGTGGCAAGATGGAAGCTCCAGTTTACTCCAGCTCCATTTCCTCAAAGTCTCTTCTTTCTTCTCTTACTTACACAGAGCTATGAGATTTAGGTAATGGCAGTACAATAACTGAGAACTATAGTTTGATTAATGTAAATCCCTGTACTTTGCTTGGCTAATAATGGCTGTCTGCCATTCAGAGCCTGGGGATTTGCATACTACAGCAAGTCACTGAGACAGAACTGTGCTGTCATTATGCAAATAGAAGTGCAAGGAAATGAACAAGTGGGAAATAAGTACATGTACAGAGCCGTTAGGGTGAATTAGACAAAAACATAATCACATTCCTGAGTTTTGAATAGCTGAAACATTTCCAATTTTGAAGCAGTAGCACTAGGATGGGTAAAATATGGGGAAATGTAAAATGGAGAGAAAAAAAACTGAAGCTGGTACCATTTTCAGTGATTTTTGCAGTCAGTAACAGATAGGAGTCTGTTAATTTTCTGTCAGTGTTCCTATTGCAAAATGAGTATAACATTTTTTTCACCCTTATAAAGATGTCTGGACTCCAAAATCAGTAGTGAGCTCTGAGACGCTTAAATGAGAGGTGAACTGAACATCTCGGACACTGAAACAATGATGGTTAATTTTAGAAACAGGCTGAAAAAAGTACAATTATTTTATTCATGTTTCTATGTAAGATTTTAGCTGAGGAAAATGATGTTTGCATGACATTTGAAAATTATGTTGAATTTTGGCAGTGGATTGAATTTAGGTATACTTATTCCAGATAAAAATATTATGGAATGGGTCAGAGTCTATCAGAGAAATGAGGCTTTTCTTATTCTTTATTCATATCCCATTTAAAGCTCTTTAAATGGTATAATAAAATAAACATTTGCTATATATTCCAGATATTCTAATTATGAAGGGAAATTTGCTCATCTCGGATCCAACTGTGTTGTGACTATTGCAGGGATTGTGTCAAACACATTATACATGACATAATGATGGGATCTAGGAAATCAATAATTGTATTTACTTATTCTATACATACTTTCATGACAATTATGCAGAATAATCTTCGGATAAGTCTGTTGCCTGAAAACACATTGATATTATTATTCATTACTCTGCACTACTCTGCGTTAAGTCACCTTGCACCTAGACCTCAAGACATCAAGACCTCAAGAACGCATCATCTCTGGGAGAGCCTCCCTTGACCTATCTGCATGTTTCGACAGCAGCACAGTAAATAATTCAGCTCCCAACATCTCCATGGAAGCATCGGCAAAGGATAAAATGAGCTGCTCCAGAAAATTGTGGAGAAAAACCATCATTTCTGCTGTTTACATCACTGTTTACATCCTATCTTTTCTGTCAGACTGTTTTTATTTCTCCCCTTTCCAAAACTGCTGTCATAACTTCACTGCTAGGAGCAATAAAATGCCACAACTAATCTTTCTTTGCTAGACTTATTATGCTATGCAATTCTCTATAGGAATATTGCCTTATTGCCCAGTCCTGGTTTAAAAGTTATTTTCTGGGAAAGGATTTCCACTTCTGAATTTAACACTGGCTGAGGTGAAGCAACTGGTTAAGGAGAGGCAAGGAAGTCAGGAGAACCTGAGGCATATATGCATGGAATAGCATGCTGGCTCTTTCAAACCCATGAAAAAAAACAATCCATGGGACTGCAACACTTCTGTAGGTCAAAGTTGTGTCTACATCAGCTCAGAATTGCCATGTGAGCTTCAATTACCATTCTTCCTTCAGCATAACTTTTAATTTTTCCTGTTACCTCATATTTTCCAAGACAAAATGGCAGGCACAAGCAAACCAGAAGCACCACTCACAACTGTGAAATGACAGGGTAGGAAACCAAGCATACTTTGAAGAGTAGCAGCAGAAAACTCAGAAATGCTTGTAAGTAGCTCTTCCTCTAAAGACCCTAGCTTAAAATTCGCATGGCTATGTTAGGACTTTAAATAGAAATCTCTTCCAGTTGCAGAATTAACATTTAGAAATGATGAGGGAATTTAGAACTAATAGAGAGACAAATGTTTCTCTAGAGAATTTCTTTTGAGGCCACTGGAGCTACTCCAAGATTGATTTTTTTTTTCCTGCTGTCTGTGAAAGGAAAAGAGGTAACCATGTGCATAATGATGAGAGACGTAATCACTGATTTCAAAAAGGAAATGTGTAAGGACATCATGGGAAAGTGAGAATAGGAGTAGATTGCAAGGAGGGAATTAGAAGAGACAGATGTTGAATAAAAGTGGTTTAATTCCTCATCAAGTCTTTCTCTACTCTATACTGCTGCCCAAAGCAAGCTATAGGAATTAGGGACTGTCTGTGCTTTATACACTGACCTACCATTCTCTGGACCTTCATAATATCCATCAGTTCATCAGTCATTAAAAGACTTAAAAAAAAAGTCTTACATTAAAAAGAAATTATGTTCCTCAGTTATACTTAGAAAAATATTATAGGCAAAACATGCTTGCAAGAAGTAAAAGGTATTGCTATTTTAATCTGCCCTCCATATAGCTAGAAACAATAAATTTTCAGCTACAGAAATCTTTTAAGATGCAATTATGCCATGATGAAGTAAACTAGCTGAATTTTAAGATATTAAATATTAAGGAATATAGGAATATTATGCCTCAGTTCAAAAGCTTTAAATAAAGTTTTTTAAGAGATACCTACTAGTGTCTGGCTCTGAAACGGCATTTTATGAAAAATAAATAAAGCCAAAACCAGAATCTGAACCTAAAATCTGTGTTCTCTCTCAATTTTCTTGTCTGTGTGTTTGTTTTTCTTAAGTTCTGCTTGAGCCAGCTGCCTTCTACTCAATTTCTGATAGGGAGTTTGGAAAACATAGAAGGGTGGAGGAAGATGCTCTGCTCCGGGTTTCGAATACAAAAGGCAAGACATTTCTCATATATATTAGTCACTTTATCCCTTCTAATCAGCTTTCTATGCATGTTGAATAATGTTAGGGCACTGAAACATGAAAGGCTTTCTTGTAATGGAGACAGTCTTTCCTAGCAATACATCAGATTCATTATAACACCAAAAAAATGGAAAAGAAATTTTACTATTTATTTTTTTTTCCAGATTTTTCATAGTGGGACAGAAATATTTTGGGGAGAGTGGTAAAGGCAAGCCTTCTCTTTTATGAATGCTAGGAGGAGGTAATAGCATAGTAATAGATATTGTTACACAACATTCTCACCTGCCCCTCAGTTAGCCACAACACATAACAATATTTATTTAGACAAAAGGTCTAAGATTAAGGGAGAGCAATACAAGGTCCCTAGGTTGAACTAGAGAAAAGAATGAAGTAAGTAGCAAAGAAATAGCCAGCAGAATTAAAAATAGGATAACTTGTCTTAGGACAGTAAGTTGAGATTGTGGCTATTAGGGTAGAATTTGTTGGTACAGCATTACTATAAATAACTTTGAAGCCAGAAATATTGGGCTTCTGACAATGAAGTAGCCAAGGGGGGTTTCTATGCCACATGTACATCTGCAAATCTGAGAATGGAAGGCTTCAAGTAAATGCTGATTGAGTGAAAGGGGTGTTTCTTATTAGCACTTCCATTAAATGAAAGCTTGCCCCAAAGGGCAATACGTAATTACCATTGTGCACTACCAGCACCACTCTTTCTCTGCATAGCACTATCCATCACATTTGCTATTGATCATTCTTTCAGAGAAGGAATAGCTATAGGAATCTTATGCTCTACCTTAAAATATATTGAAGAGACTAAGAAACATAGCACTGACTTCATTTTCACACTGGTCGTGTTTATAAACACAGAGTGCCTGTGAATGTCTCTTCTGTGTATCTGGGTCCAACAGATAAACTCCGAGCATACTCAGCATCTGCAAACTGCTCAGATGACTTTCAAAACTACTTTCTTTTGAAACTGTGCTGGAGGAGCAATAATGCTCGTATTCTTCTATAGCTTTGCATAATGAATTAGTGGTGGGAGAACTTGAAGCCTTCAAAGAGTTTTTTCCAGCCTCAGAGACATGCTTTGTTTAACCAGAGTAGTCAGGGAGCCATAGCCAGCCCAGAAGTCTCTTATATTCTTAGAGTGAACAGGGAAGATAATGTGTTTCTTTCCCTGAATGAGTAACGCTAAGATAAAAAAAAAAAAAAAAAAAAAAAAAAAAAAAAAAAAAAGTGGTAACAGCAAAACGGATTCTGTGATTTCTTTTCACATTTTAAGACCTTCAAATGGATTGACAAAAAAAAAAAAAAAAAGATATTGAATTATTCAATGCAGTGAGAAATTTTTGTGTTGTGTATTCTTGAATCTTTTACTCATTTGTGCCACTGAAGTTTATAGAGAATTGTCCCCCCAGAATGACTTGTTCACACGGAACTTGGAAAAGGAGAAATATTATGGTAACACCTAAAAAACTTTAGGAAGGAGGATTCTGTCAGATACAGAAGAAACATTTCCAAAAGATTTATTCCTAAGGCATTTAGTCATTTTCTATTTCCTATTTCCAATCTTTTCAGAAGGAGAAATATTTGTATGCAACATTTTAAAGAGGCAACACAAAATACAAAATTTTGGCTCCTTTCTTCCTTGATGAAAAGGAAGAGAAACATTAAATTTTCTAAAAATGATGCTTCTCAAACAAGGAGATGTTTACTGCACATTGGATTCTACACTTCACAGTATTTTTATTAATGCCATTTAAGTGGGTGTAGTAGAATATAAAAACTTAACTTTTTTTTTTTTTTTTTTTTTTTGTGACAGAAAAAAAAATTCCTAGGAGAACTGTCTTCAGAATTCTAATTTAAAGAGACTGCACGAAAACAAAATGTCATCACCTTTGTACTAACGTGCCTGCTTCAGTCTGCACAAAGTCAGTTCTCAGAAATGTGAAGCCATATTGGAATTTATACCCTCTTGACATTGACAAAAACGTCTAATTTTATATCACCTATCTACCTGATGTTATCTACCTGTTTTGTGAGCTTCAGACTTCTGGAATTCAGGTTGTTCAGTATGTTTGGTCTAAGTAAAATTCATTATATACTCCTATACCACCATAATAGAAACAAACAGTTGAGTCCCTGATTCAAATAAAAATGTTCCTGCAGCAGCACTTTTGAGAAAATTAAGGGTTATATGTTAAGCTGATTTTTTCATTTAATAGTTTAAAAGAACTGAAGCAGTCTTCACAATTAATATAATTAAAAAAAATTCTTTTAAGAACTTACAAACCGATGCTAGCTGGGAAAGCATAAATCAAGTAGTGAATTTGCATATAGTACACATTGGCTTTATTCAGTCTTTCCTGAATGTACAGACTTAACCTGAGTATTACTGAATACCTGCTCAAAGAACCTCTCAGTATTCTATTTCTCTCAGGGATGATGATCCTTGCAGTGAAACCATGTTAGTCATATTTAATTCATGTATCAGAGTCTGCGTAATAGAGCAGTGACTCCTGCTTCTTGTGCTGGAAACTCTATGCCTCTTCACCAGGATATTCAGTAAAGGTGTCATTCACTGGGCAGAGAGCAGGGCATTAATTTCTGATTTAAAAAACAGTTTTCAAGCACCTCATGTGTTCCAGCCAAAAGAAAGGAAAGAATATCAATATACCTCCTATGGCTTGGGGAATTAAAAGAGTAAAAATATTACTAAAGCCTAACGTAAATTCGATTTTACAGAGATAGCTGTAATGGCAAACTACCAGGTTAGCATGTCTGGGTTCAGCATGTTCCTCTGGTGCCAGGCAAGGATGTCTGCAAGAGACACCAGGCCATGCAGCCCATTTTATATGTGCAAAGATATTACTTTTTGGCTATTTGCCTGCTGACAAGACAATGTATGCCTGAAAGATAGTGTGTAGCACAGCAGTTTGGGCATCCTCACCACGTGACGGCAATAAGCAGATCTCAGGCTGCTCAAAGGCTGGCTCAGAAAGCCCAATTCAGGCATATTAGGGTAAGCATTAACCTTCTAGAAGGCCTGCTCAGGAATTTAGAGGTCATGAGGCCTGGAAAGCAGGTTTCACTATGTCTGAGGCTCAGCCTGCCCCTCCTCGGCTGCACAGATGATGACCTTGGTCTTGATATATCACTGAGCAGTCCTCGAGGCAGACTTTGGTTTTCAATTAGTTTGCTAGATTTTCTGGAGGATACTCTATCAATAATTCCTGAAAGGTAAGTTTATAGATGTGATTTGCCTAAAATGCAAGTGAGATCACTAGGGCACATTAATATTTGTGGTCTTTGGTCAGTTTATAATTCATGTCACTTGACCGCCGGTCTGCATCGGTGTCCTGCATTCTTATTAAAAATAATTCCACCTCTGGCTCTTTATTGCTAAAGAAGTATGAAGGAATACATTTGCTTTTTTTTTTCTAGATCTGCTTTTAAAGACACTCTGTTTTTTTCCCTTTTTTTCTTTTAAATGAAGGCCAGTGTAGCCTACTACATTAGAGAGAAGGAACATGTGATCTCATTTCCCTCTACACACATGCTGTTAAAACAGAATAACCAGAATTGCAAACCAGACACAAAAGTTTAATGCAAGAGTGACTCAAAAATCTGAAGAAATTATTATCTTTGGCACTCAAGTAGAAAAGAAATATAAATAAAAAAGAAATGCTCTTCAGAAATGACTATACAAAGCACGTTTTCAACAAATCAAATAAAAATGCTTTCACTTGATACATCAGGAATGCTGATATATTTCTAAATGCATGCCATTTTAACTTTTAAACATATATATTCTGTATTTTTTTTTTATTTTTATAAGCATGAGAAATAACCTAGTTACCAAAAGTCGATGACTGAAATGAACCTGGCAGTTTTGAGGGATCCATACACCTTCACTGAGTAATCACAACAAATAAATTTATTTTAATGCAAAACATTCTATGTTTAATAATTTGCATCAAGCTATAAAAGAATTCTGAGGAAGGAGAATCATGAATAGAATTTAGTGTGGATTATATTCCCTAACCTTTGATAAATTATAGATCCTGACCTTCAAGTGCAGATGCCCAGAAATCTGGAGGCCATCTGTATCTGACCTGCAATTCTTCATTTTCCTCTGGCTTTTATTTTATAGCTTTGTAGGAGTCTGTGTGGAGAAATCATGACAAAGCTGAAGAGTTCAGATAATACACATTATAGCATTTGCCCATAGAATAAATATAATAATTTTAATTTATATAAAACAGAGATAATTTAAGAAGACTTTACTTACTTTCCAGTGTTAAAACATTAGAATGAGACTGTTTATACTTCATTTCAAAGAAAACTACTATGATATATGTGAAAATTATTCTACACATAAAAACTGTTATTTTCATGCTTAAAAAAGAAATAGATCATCAAGAAAATATATATTTTTTAATTCTAAGAGAAAGTATAACAAAATATTCAGATTTGATTTTAATAACTTTATAAATAATTTAATGAATTGAAGTAGTGGAAGCATTTCTTACCTGCAGAGAAAGTTGAAAGGAGTCAGTAAATGACAAATAAGAATATTCTGTAATTTATGGAGAATACTTACCAATGCAACTGCAGTTCCATCTGACCACTTTTCTCCTTGATTATATGTTGAGAAATAATGTAGAAAGCAAAGTTTTCCACTTAGCTAGTTACTCTCAGTTTCATACTTAAAAGTGCATTAGTTGCCAAAAGTAGAAACTTGACTAAATCCGTGTCTGGACCTTGATGATATCAAACTCACACAGGAGGTCACTACTATGCAATGTTTGGTGCACAGATTGATAGTAATAATTACTTATCTCTGTTGTTTAGAAGCCACCTTTAACACATTATCCGAGTTTGCTCATGACACATAACCAGTTCTGAAATACCATTGAAGTACTTAATACATGTTATTTCTATGGCAAAATAATGGTCCTATAACAAAAGAGAGCATTTTTGGTCTGAAATATAGAAAAAATATAGAATACATGGTAAGCATTGATACAAGACCCTGTTCAGAAAAATGGTACAACTATTTATACAGAGAGCAATTTTAAAGTACTGTAATATTGCAATAAGGACCATATTGAGTTCAAAGAAAGATGGAAGAAAGAAATATCTACTGTGATTTGTATCATCTATGAATCTAGCACAGATTATTTTTCCTTCTTCAACCCTTTTAAGGGAAGAAATCACCCCGATGATTTAGGTCTTGTACTGTAGCTGACTCTTGAAGTACCTCTCTGGGTTGCTCTTTAAGCAAAAAAAGAGAGAAAAGAAGTTTTGCTTAACTAAACATATTTTTTAAAAAGTAAACAAGATTTTCCTTATGCTATAGTTCTTTCTTGGTCATATTCCAAACCCTGATATGCCATATCTTATTTTAATATCCTTGCTTGATTTAAATTATTAAGTTTTAACATAATATTCTTGATATTTACTACGAATGCAAACATAAAAAAAATTCTTTAATGGTCATTTATACTTGAAGGACACACATTAACGGTGGTAAATTCTAAGTAGTAAGTTATTGTTTACATAAGGAATCTCTTTATAGATTTAAAGTCAATTAAAAACCTTAACTGCACAGTTTTGAGTCAAAGATCCGTTATGCTACTAGTTTAGTAGCATTGATTTAGGCCTGGGATATACTCTTTTATACTTTTACTATATGTGATTTATAATAATGTCTACTTTCTTCAGCCTTCTGCATCCGTGATTCCCATTTAATTTCCCCAAATTTTCCTGGTTGCAATGGTTGAAAAAGGTTCTAAATACTGAGTTGATATTACTTGTATGTCTTTCTAGAGGAGAATTAATGCTTGTTGCATCAATTTGTAAGCAAGACATAACTTACAACTGCTCCTTAAAAAAATTGCCAAACACACAGAAAGGTATACTGACTCCTGAAAATCGAAGAAGGGTGATGTTACATGGAAATACTTAACTGTGTGGCTCAGGTATGTAAAACCTGTATTTCACCTATACTTCTGTAAGGATGTATCTGAAAGGATGACACTTCATTATGTGACACATGTGACTTAGAATTAAAAAAAAAAAAAAAACAAAAAAAAAAAACATGAATCTCATAAAGAAAATGACATTTCATTTAAAAAAATTAGTTTCATAGCACATTACAATTTTCCCTCACCCCATGCCCTGGTAATATTCTGCAGGTGTTGAATATCCCTCTTCTTGGATTTCACAGGTCCTGTCTATACAAGTTAATAACTGAGGGTTAGGTCACAGGCTTGCAATGGTTTCATAGTCACTGTCTGTTTAATGCTAGCATGCTCAGCTGTTGTCCACCAATTTTGGCCAATGTCAGCGGCATTCTGCCATTCCCTTGCAGAGTTTGGCATAAATACTCATGCCAAGAACATTTCCACACAAACAGCTTCACTGTTGCCTTCTTTTTCTGGGGGAGAAGAGGGAGGAGAGTTTTGAAGATGGGCTAGGCTATGTAATTTTGGTCTTTGAGCTAGTGAACCATTCTTGATCTGTTTTATTCACTAATATAGACTTAGCCATTGAGACTGACCAGTGAACTCCATCTTCTGAGAGAGGTCTGTTGTCTCCTCAGATGCTAATAATGCCTTTATTTCAAATTTCTAACTGATTAATAAAAGTCTAACAGCAGTGTCATAGATGTTTTACAGCTAGCATATGCAGTACCAACCACAGTGCCATGCTGGAAATGAAGTGTGACCATAGCTGCAACATTGCTACTGTTTAAATCTATTTTGTGATTAAAAAAAAAGAGTTTTCTGAGGACTTTTAGAAAAGAGTAGAGCTTGGGAAAGATGTGTAGATCAAACTGCAGTTCTCTAGCATGTAAAACCTTTGCTGAGAAAAATAAGGCTTTAGTTTGAATTATTGAAAATTTTTGCTGTAGAAGACATCAGGAGTACTGAACTAAGAAGGATGATACTTGCAGTAATGCAACTGTGAAAATTAATTTAGATTTTTGAATTCACCATTGACATTGTTGCCAAATGGGAAGGTTAAGTAGTAGAGATTTATTTATATTAAAGATGTACTAAAATATTGTGCAACATTCTAATTTATTCTCTTGTGATAAATTCCTTCCGGTCAGTGAAGAAAGGAACACTATGCCAAAAAGAGACTAATTCCTTATTTAAAGTGGAGATGATATGAATAATTACCCTTAGAATTGTCAAAAAATAAAAAAGAGAGAAAAAGAAGATTCTATTAAATTAGAAGCTGTATGTATTTCTTAGAAAACAAAATCTGTTTCTTCTTTTTTTTTTTTTTTTGTTAGTGGGGAGAATGGAAAGAGTCCTGACACAAGCGCACCAGCACATGCTGAGACTAGCCCATAGGTTGGTGTTTATGGCTACCATCTTCTGCTTTGCAGATGACTGAGGTCCAGCCATTATTGTGTAGAGTAACATGCAGAATATTTCAAAGAATATGCATATGTTGAACAGCTCCCAGAGAGCATCATTTTAAGTGTTGTTCCCACTTATAAATTAATTCTCCCTTTTTTCTCTAAGAAGAAAAACACCAGCTTGCTGTTAGGCAAGGTGGAGTTGAAAGTACTTTACACCTGTAGAATAAAGCCGTAGAAGATAAAAATCACTTAGGCTAAGTCTTTCATATAGCCAACTGTCGATTGCCTTTAGATTGAAAAAAAAATTCAGTATCTTTTAATTCTAGTAATTTAAAATATATTTGAAAAATACGTATTTGAATGATGTGACAACATTAGTTAATGGAGAAACTGAGGGTTGCAAAGTTAGCTACAAAATATGCATCTCTGTAACCTGGGGTTATTTCAAAGTGTTAACATATTATAAAATCATCTTTCTTCTCTTCAAGAATCAAGAAATACTATATCAAGAAATACTGTGAAGTCCTTTCTCCTGCTGTGAATGGCAGCGAGCATCTTTTGTATACACAAAATGGAAGAATTTCTCCATAACTTATCCATAACTTACCAGGGAGCATTCTTGGAGGAAAAAAACAGAAAAAAAAAAAAAAAAAAAAAAAAGCAACCACCCCCGCAACACACACTTTTTACCTTGTCAACATTGCTTAACTCATAGCCGACAATTGCAGCCTGAGCTGGCAGTGACAGTCACCCACTGGTTTGGGGGATAAATCCCCACCTAGAATTTAGGGAATTTCACATGTTTCAGAAAACCTTTCCAGGCTCTTCTTCAAACTCTGACAATCTGCTTGTTATATCCCAAAAGATGAAGAATTTCAGAAATTATCATCATAAGCCTTTTTTATTTATGAGAGTAAATCCCTTATTCCATTAAGATATAATTATTATCACCAATTCTATATCTTTAGATACAAAATTTGCTCAGTATCTTGGACAACAGGAATCTTGAAACAGTGTGACAGCTGATTTTTGCAACTGTCACTGCAGCCCAGCTGAGGGGTAACTCCATCACTTTCTGTCATTCTTGATGCCTCACACTAAGCTCATACATAGGACTGCAGAGGACCTTGGGGTCCGCAGTTCTATTCCCTGTTAAAACATCATATAACATTTAAATTATATTCAAATTCAATAAATAGCATCTTAAAACTCTGAAATCACTGCATAGCTCACCTCGTAGCACTGTATAACCTCCTAACAAAGGTTAGGAACTTTGTTCTAATTGTGAAGATAGATCTTTCAAGTTCAATTTATGGCTATGGTGCTTCCATTGTTCTATGGCTTAAATCATTGTTTTCTCCCACATCGAATGTGGCTCTATTAGGCTCTATTTAGTACCGTATTTTACTCAAATAAACAGTTCCTCATTCCTATACCTTCTTATTACTCCTTTTCTGTAACAGTTCCAGATTGAATTAAACTCTCTTGAATGCTCACAACCAGAATTACATGCAGCATTCCAGATATGGTATCATAGAATGCCTTTATCTCTCATTAGTACGTCCTCTGTAATAGCAAAGTGTTTCTCCAACTGGATTTCTTCCCCATGTAATTTCAGATTGCTTATGTAACAAGGTTTAGGAGAAATGTGATTAGTCTCTGAATACATAAATTTCGATTGCATACTACTGCAGGTCTTTCTGTTTGCATTACTGAATCTGCTTCTTTCTGTACAATATCCCAGTTCTCTCTTGTAGAGTATACTCCCTTTGTTTTGTCAGCAACTTTTATAAGCATACTCTAGGCTTTGTGCCAAAACCATTAGTGAAGCTATAACGCAAGATAGATCACAAGTCCATTACTTAAGGAAACCTATTAGTGAGTGCTCTTCAATCATCTGATTTAACATTATATATTATTGTAAAACAATAAAAATCAGTAAATAAAAAGTTACTTCAGAAACTGACATTATATTAAAAACATTTATAAATTTAATAGCTATATACCTGGTATATTCTTAAAATAAGTGATTGTTAGAATTAGTTCTAATTTATCTTAAATCACTGTCAGCAGAGATGCTTCTGATGAGCTTTACAGGGTGAAGTTTTATTTAAATACTATCATATAGTGTGATAGGTATATCTTTCATACCATTTTCTGACTTTTGTACATGTGGGCATGAAATTTCTTTAGGATTTATACATTCCTCACTGTGTTAAAATTTGCAGCAATACCAACAACCAGAATATTTTCACCTTAAAAAAAAAAAAAAAAAAGAAGAGCATTTCCATTTGTTGGAATTCCCTTGTGTTCCAGCTGATCCTCAAAGACTGGAGGGACTGGGGACGGATGGACTCATCTCTTAATAGGGATACCAAATACTGTGTTAGCTATACACCAACTCTGGCAGTATCAGATTCACCAATGATCTGCTGACTGACGGTCTGATCGCCTTCAAAACAAGTGGCTGGGTTCACATAGCACAATTTATCCAAATGCAACATTTGGAAAACAGGTTTTGGATGTCAGTATAGGAAATTCTCTACTACACTGTGGGGTTCTTAGCTAGTGCCTAGTGTACAAATGCACAATCATCACTCACCCGGAAGATGGGAGAGGGCCCTTAATCTTGAGGAGTCTCCTCAGGCAGTGTCCTGACACAAGGGGAGGAAAGGGGTTCAGCCTGTCGACTGATCCAGAAGTTAACAATGGAATCTTACCTCTCTCCTCTTCCTTCTTCCCTTAGTTCCTCTTCCTCCATTCTTACCATCCTATTCTTCATTCCTACTATATCCCTCCTTAGTTTGCTGTTTATATTTTTTCTTTTACATTTAGGTGGAGCTTGAGTGACTCTAGTCATACTTATTTTCATTATCCATTGATTTAAAAAAAAGTCTCCCAAGTTAACTGAAAATCTAGAGAGCATGCTCAGTGAGGAGTTGTGCTCAGGTGGGATGGGGCTGTGTATTGGTATTATAATGAGATTAGAAGGAGGAGAAGTTTGAGCAAATTCTATTGGAAGGGACTGATCTGCCACCATTGTTGGCCCAGCACCAGACATCACGCTATGTGGCTTATCAGCTGTGTGGTACGACCAGGTTGCCACCTCTGCAGGGAGTACAACAGAGTCTGGCCGTGGTGTCTTCACTCCGCTCTACCCTCCATTCACTCATCATCTGCATGGCACCATCAGATTATCCCCTCTGCAGGGAAGCCAACAAAGTTTGGCCATGGTGTCTCTGTTCCACTCCACTCTCCGTTTTCTCTTATTAGCATGTGCTAGGAGGGCAGATTGTGTTGCCAAGGGCATCACAGAGAAGTAGATTCCACACATACCAACCATCCTGGAAGTGGTAACTGTCTCTCACCTCAAGCTAGCCTCTGTAATGCCATAACTTCTGTTAGGCTCTAATTTTCTCTAAGTTCCCCTTTCTCGAGCAATTCTCTCACAACCTCTCTCAGCCTTCTCCAGGCTGAACAGGCCCAGCTCTCTCAGCCTTTCCTCACAGGGCAGATGTTCCAGGACCCGGATCATCCTCGTAGCCCTGCGCTGGACTCTCTCCAGCAGCTCCACATCTCTCTTCTGCTTGGGAGAATATCAGTTCACAGGTTCTGGCATTTTTGACCCAGATTAGGAATTAAAGTTTCTAAAGCCACTGAAACTCTTGGTAGTGTTTGTTTCATCAATTAGATAAATAGTACGGCACAGAGTTTTAGCCTTTGCCCATTCTTTTCCAAATGCAAATGTTACAAACCTGTAACAGCACCTACTAGAATGGATGGCTAATGCCCTGGATATATTATGATTTTTGCCCTTTTAGCACTATGGCAGGGCCAGGAAATGAAGATTAGTATTCACAGATAACGTTGTATTGCAATTTTAACCCATGTTGTCCGAAGAAAGAATTTTTCTGCAAAAGTAACAAGTCCTTCAGACTTGACAGAACCTGTCTGATCACTGCAAAACCATATAAATGTGCGATGACCGGCGATGTACTTAAATGAAAAAGTATTTGTAAATGTAAAGATTGGACAAAAATATAATTCTTCCTCCTGTGGAAAATGCTGATAAATTTTTCATATATGGAATATTCTAAGTTTTAACTCAATAAGGTGAAACCATCATCATTTAAATGAAAACCAAAAAACAAAATGTGGTAGCAGCATCAAAAATGAAACATTTCATTTTGTTCCATTGAAAATCTGATGGAATAGACGCAATTCTGCAAAAGTATTTTTAGTCAAAACAGCATTTTCCAACAGAAAGCCCTGCCTGGCTGCATAGCTAACATGCCATTTCCCCCAGGGACCAGGCAGGTGAAAATCCCCTCTGCCCCCAGAAGATGAATCTGCCAGCAAGCAGAACACAGAGCTGCTCAGTTAAACCCCACAGCCACTTTGCAGAGAAGGCGGCAGCCCGCGGCAGCACACTGCCCAGCACCGGCGTGAGAAGCCGCCCGTGGGCTACACAACAAAGCGCTTTACAAAACCTAACTCAAAACAAGCCTCAAAAACATCTCAACAAAGTAATTACGGAAACTTCCAGCTAGAAGAAAAGGAAGGCTGCAAAATTACTTGTAAAGGCATTTTGGAAGATGGCAGCATATTTACAAAGTGAGAGTACAAAGCAAACTGATTCGGGGCTCAACAGTAATAAAGAGAAAACAAAACAGCTGTTAGCGTTTCGGCAGGAGCAACAAGCAGGAGCAACAAGCCTCCACACACTTACTGACTGCTGGGGATTGAACGGGAAGGGCTGCTCTGCACCGAGCAGAACGCTGGCTCCCGCCGGGCAGTAACGTCTGAAATACGGAAAAGTCTGAAACATGGAACGTGCCACACGCGCCCGGGACGCAGCACGGAGCTGTGCCAGCGGTAGTTGAGCTGGTGCGATGGTGCAGCACCAGGCAGGTCATTAGCAAGAATTTCTTTAGCCCAGAGCAGCAGATCCTCAAAGCCCAACGCACTGGTGATCGTGGGGCGAATCTGCAATGGGCCAAGGCACAGGAAGTTTGCAGAGCTGAGCAAGGACAAACATTAGCTAGTGGTTTTACCACAGATATTTATGAAGGCTTCATAATTTGAAGTTAGCTCATTCCAGGAACATATTTGCCTTTAAAATGTTCTTTTAATTGAAAAGTGTGCTACTCAAAATTACTGGTGGAAAAGCACAGAATTGTGCCTGTGTGATTAGTCACTAGTGGGCTTGAGAACTAAAAAAAAGTTTAGATATTAAAGTTTCATAATATTTTCAAAGAAATAAGCTAAGTTCTCAGCAGAACACATTCATGTGCACCAAGGAGATCACTTCCTTGCCAAGATTTCACAAGGAAGCTCTAGCAAAGCTCTCCCTGGGACACAACTGCTCAAAAGGAAAGAGAAATGCAGCCAGTGGTGAACAGTTTCGGGAACGTTTACAGGCAGAAAATAGTAGAGACAGAATTGGCCACAAGCTGCTGGAAGCCATACTACAGAAATCCTCATGGAAAAATATCGCTTATACTTCAGAAGGCAATCGTGAAATTGCCAGAGTATTCACTGGACATGAGACGCAGACTGCTAAAGAACAAAATCTTCTTAGAGCAGGCAGCTTCCGCGAGCCCCTATTAATAGCGAAACTGAAGAGCTATGGGAAGCGGTGTTTGCAGTAAACACGCCTGAAGTAATACCCTTCTTCAGAAACAAAAACTTGCTTTATAAGCTCCAGTAGGAAGCACAAAATGACCCAAGTTAAACAGATGTTGAGGGAGTAACTCCAGATTAATGGAAAATACTGTCCCAAGCACTTGACCATATGAGAGCTGAAGGACCCTGTGCCATGTGCTCTGGCTGTCCCCGCTTGAGCAGGGGCGTTGGACTAGATGATCTCGAGAGGTCCCTTCCAACCTCAGCCATTCTGTGAGCGGCCCCTCACTGCCACAGAGCCTCTTCTAGCGCACGGACACCGGCAGGAGCCACGCAGGCCCAAGCGCCCGCCCTGAGCGGGGCGCTGCCGCCAAAGGCCGGCGGGGGGCACTTGCGTGGGCAGAACGTCGCCCGCCACAACCCCAGGAAATTCCCAAGCGCCCTTAATCCGAGAAGAGCCCAGTGGGCTACTTGGCACATTTGCTTCAACCGAGCTGCCTCATGATGCCCAAGTAAATCACACGGTAACTCGACACAGGCTCTGTACGGATACAGGCACAAACGCAGCCGGCTGCCCTGGAGCCGCAGGAGGAGCTGAATGGCTGCGGAGCACACGGGCATCGCGGCTCGCACGGAGCCTCTCAAGTGCTTTGGATTGCCTTCCTCAGGGGCAGGGACTGATATGAGGAGGATGAGAATTCATTTCTGTGGCCCTTCGCGTGGGTAACTCCCTTAACGAGCTCAGCTGGAACACAGGCTTGATTTCTTTGCTATGAACAGCTGCGAGCGCGGCCAGCTCAGACTTCCACAGAAGCCAAATGTGCCGATGCTGGAGGCACCGAAGCCTCAGGGTTACTTTGGAATTAAAATTCTAGGAGGCTGCATTGCAGGAGTATTTCACTGGTGACAAATGCTCAAGGCTTGTCTGCATCAAAATTGAGAATATAGACACGGTATTTACAGTTCCTACATCTTATAAGCCAAATGAATACAAGTGCGTTAAAAAAAAAATTAATTGAGCTTGGAAGACTTTAACCAATAAAATGCACAGAGTTTAGATTAAAACTAGTCTCTGTAGACTAGTTTTAATCTGCATTTTTTAGATCTATAAACAGATTTTCAAAATATTTTTCTTAAGTCTTCTGATTTGTAGGTATACATAACCAAAAAAGACGGTTTCCCTACAAAGAGGGCTATATGCAGATTATTAAAGTACAAAAATCAAATAATTTTTATTTTAATGGCTTTACCTTCTATTTTAAGAAAAATCTTTTGACCTATTTTATGTGAAAATTAGTGGAAGAGGAAAAAGCTACTCTGTAAAAAACTGTCATTGACAAAAGTGTTGCAGAGCACTTCTTCCCTGGTAGCTCACAAGCAGACAGAAGACAGAACAGCAGCAGGAGGGGTTACTAAACCCGCAGGAATGAGAGGACCTGAGCAAAAGAGATCAATAGACACAGAAAAACCGCTGCTTACCAGGGCGAGCAACCTGCCATCTTCCTTCATAGCAAGGAAGCGGTTGGCACTGACACCTTTGATTGACACCACTCCTCTTTCTTCCGCTTGAAGCTGCAGCTTGACTGGGAACAAAAAGACAAAGCAAACTGTCAAAAACATTGCAGGACTTGAGCACATGACAGAGGGAAGCCTACGGCTTCAGACCTAACAGCAGAGACAGCCTGAGCTCGAGCTCGCAGCAAAGACTTCAAGTTTTCCACCTCTAGACTTCCAACCCTGTAGTTCAGCAAAGAAAATGCTTACTACGGATTCAACACATGTCGTGTAATTGGCAACCCTAAGCAGAAGTTTTACATGTGCCTCTTACGTATACGCAACTCAAAACCCAAGAAATTCCTCACAGGAGGACACAGAGCACAGTCAACTGCTTACAGCGTGGGGGCTTTCAAGTTAATTTCCTTCAGCAAGTACTTCTCCATGTTGAAGAAACAGCATCGGGCATCGAGTGCTTGCAATTCTATGTAGATGAACTGCCAGCACCTGTGGGTATGGATGTGCACTGTGATCGTAAGGGCCGTTTTGGACCACGGCGCTGTGGGATCTCATTAGGTGTTTTGATGGTTCCCCACCAAAGAGGGCAGCCTGGTTTACAGCATCCTTCCAGCAAGCAGCTAGAATAAAGAAATCAAAAGTCTTGAAGCAAGTAGATGAGGATAGCAAAGACATAGAAAACAGAAATACAGAGATTAGGGACATGAAAATGGGGTGCATTTGAATCAATCATTTTAAAAAATGAATTGCCACATTTATTGCAAATCTGCAGGGTCACACCACATAGCTAGTAGGGCGATTAATTTAGTACATGGAAATTCCTCATCTCAACACAAAGTCCAGAATGATTTTTCTATTATAAACCAAACCCACTGGCTTAGATCAAAACAGAGATGTTTTCGTTTCTGCACGTGGCTTGTTTCAGGCTATAAGGATAGGCCAAAACTGGCCTCCACCTAAACCTGAACAAGCGGGTTGCACTTTTTTTCCTTCCCAGATAGTTTGCACAAGGCTTTAAGTGGTTAAAACAGCAGGCCCAGGAAGTTGCATATTCACTACATTTCAGCTTTAATGTAAATACCTATGACCACGAAGTTTAGATTTTTCAACCACTAGCTACCCGGGACTGGGAATACTGCAATACAAGAAACAATACCAAATACCACAGAAAAGTCCATCAAGCAAGTACTTGTGTTCTGTATGACTTGGATATCTGGGGAACAAATAAGATCTAAACACTATGCAGGAGCATCGTTTTTTCTAGAAAATGAGAAGAAAGAAGCAATGCACATAGTGTCCTAAACCTCACAAAACATCCTCATTTGTTTCAACTATTTTTAGACCATCTCTCTCTGAAAATTTAACTATTTAAAAAACATAGAATCATAGAATTATTAAGTTGGAAGGGACCTTTAGAGATCATCTAGTCCAACCTCCCTGCACACACACGGTCACCTAGAGCATCCTAAAAATCAATATACATACGGCAAGATGGACTCTTGACAAGGGATTCCTCCCCTCATCATTCATGAAAAGAACACAGCAGTTCCCGGGAGCCCCATCCCATTGGGGCAGTTGGCACAGGCAATACAGTTCAATCTGATTTCTGCTAAAAACAAGCCCAACCATTTCAGTAACCACAGAACATATGAAGTTCAATTTCCCTGAATTTCTAGCTTTCCATGCTGCTCGGGATGGTCATTACTTCCAGAGAAACCTGGAATTCCACTCTCTTAAAGAACAAAAATTAGGAGCAAGAAACAGGTAAGCCCTGCTCTTCCGAGCAGTACTGTGCTTTCACCCCCAGTTCCGCTGAACAGGGATTTAGTAACAACTTCGGTTAACAGGAAGCAAGATCGTCGCTTCAGTGCAGGCATCCAAAATGAGAAACAGCGTTTTGCTTCTCACCTTCCTTGGGCAGAAAGGCTGCAGTTTGCCAAAGAGTTACAGCAACTAAAGAGGCAACGAGCAGGATGTCGCAAGCTGGTACCGTTCGTGTGTCCGTCAGGTGTCAGAACGAAGGATGTGACTCATCTGGCGTTGAGAATATCAGTGTTTCCAAAAGCGAACTGGCCTGGAACTTATTTATCCTCCTGTTGACATCCCAGAAATTATTCTGGGAATTAGTATTAGTAAAGAACGTTTTATGTTTGAAATGCTGTGAATTTAACTTTGAAAACGCCCGTGACGCTACATGGGAACTGTGCTATACTGAACACCTGACTAGAGGGACTGACAGACACACTCTCTTCACTCAAGTATTAAACCACGGACCTGCACAGCTTTGTGGGGTTTTATTTATTTATTTATTTATTCAAGGGGTTCATGAGAGCATCTCCCACATGCAGCCCATTCTTATATAGCTACACTGGCACCAGGGCTGAGCGAGGAGTCTGACGGGCAACGCTGGCGCCCATCACCTCCCTTGGGAGCTTGAGTCACCTGTCTGCCTCTACGAAGCTTTTCTACTTAAAGAAGAATTAATAAAAAAGAACTCTCAACCTACCAGAATTAAAATTTTAAGTGACTCTATGTTTTGTAGTAGAAGAGTCCCTTGAAATTCAGCGGAAGCTTGTTGCTTGTTTGGCTTTTTATTTGCTTTGGGGGAAACGAGTATTTTGCAATTCAAATGAATGCTTTCTTCGTTTAGTTTTGTGTTTTTTGAAGACAGAATGACTGAAGAAATCCTGACAGAATACTGAGAACATGAAACCTTGAGGATAATTGCTGCAAAGACTATTTTAAGCATTAAAACTATTTTGTCTCATTTTTGCTGTAGGGTACAGACATCAACAGAAGTTTTTACTAAATTCACTGATTCATACATACAAATGAAGCTGTGTTAATGCGTACACTGCACGCTAAAGAAAACAAAATGAATTTACTGAATTATGCAGAACTCCTATTTCCACTTCACAGAAAAACAACTCAGTTCTCATAATTCACAAATAATTCACACACAATTCCCGCGCGAGCAGCTGCGGGAAGCCCTGTCGGCCGGTGGGGCCGGAGCGGGAAGCGCGGGGCTCCAGACACCGCTCCGGGCACGGCTCCGTGCGCCGCTCCAGGCACAGCTCCGCGCAAGGGCTGCGGAGCCGCACTGGTTCCGGGCATGGACGCGCCGCGCTCCGCGACCGCCCCTTGGTGGCAAGGCACCTGGAGCTGCGCTCCCCGGGCCACAGGCTTCTATCAGGAGTCTGTAAGGCCTCTGGGAACACGTGCATAGGCTGGAGGAGCTGGTGAAAAATGTGTTTTGTTTTGTTTTTTTCTTTTACCTGTGGAGTTTGAAACCCCGCAGTACTGACAGCCCCCAAGGCAAAATCGGCTTCACTGGATTTTCTTCTCTGGCTTGTAAAACACATAAACAAAAAGAGCCCAAATGCCATCTTCACTGTTTCAGGCTTGGGCATTATTCCCAGCGTGGACTCCTCAGCGCAAGGTGACCGTCCTGCGTGGCACCGGCTGAGCCGGCGAGGCGAGATCCGAGAGCTGCTAATCGCACGTTTTGACCGCACGGTCGCCACATGGAGCAGCCACGTTGGGTTTAGCCCAGCACAGCTCAGCACCGAAGCTCCGTGTCCCTTGCAGCCTTCAGGCCGCATCTCTCCAGACACAAATCCGCATTAGTCCAGACACGGTCCATCATTTAAATCTATTTTTAACATTTGTCTTCAGCAGACTTTAACCACAAAACCAGGTCCATAAAACCCTTGCGCAGCACCCACGCAACCTCGTCAGAGCCTGAAAAACCTAAAGATGACCAATTTACAGAGTACTGCCTAGACGCAGCATCGGTAACCTTCAGCAGCTCTGCAGTTTTCAAGATAACAGCAGTTGTCAAAGCCGAAGAAAGCAGGTTTTCAGCCAAAGAATTTAACAATCCAATTCTTGTCGCATACCCCACATCCTGCTTGGGCCGTTATTGTTATCTTTACTTCTAGGAAAAATACAATATTAGCTGCTAACTCTGCTGGAACAGTTTTCATCCTGCACAGGGAACTGTTGTTTCATGGGTCTGCTTCTGACAGAGACATGTTGGGGATAGGACTTTTTAGAAGACACCAAGCAAACTTGAGATATGACAGTGACTGTCCCCTGCCCTAAAGCTGCATTGACCTGCGGCCACTTCACTGGAGACCTTACTCTCCTGACAAAATGTAAATAGATCAGTTAGGAAATCTGTTACCTGAAAAACAGCGCAGACGGCTGAGACAGGGAAGGGCACTGGGGGTATAAAAGGCAGGTTTTCCCCTAGTGCTTCTGGCAGCCCTCCACGAGGTGCCTGAAAGACAAGGGCTTCAACATGCAACAGAATAATCCAAAACCTTCCACTGTCACAAAACACTGATACTGGAAAATAGACTTATAAAAGCACCCTACGTAAAGCTCCCTTGTGGAGCATACAAAACTGGTAGCTGAATAAACGAATCACTTACCAAATACAAGGTATGGGTGCAACAACTCAGTCCACACTCCTGCAGTGCCAGGGGAGAGCCAGCGGGGCCCAGCAGCAGCCGCAGCTCGGCCCTCTGACGCACTGCACGAGGAAGGACTCGCCCTGGAAAGGGGGCAGCGGGGATGCGTGCCCGGCCCTGAAGGGCCGCATGAGCGCGGAGCAACGGCAGCGCAAGCAGCATTTCCTGCGCTTCACGTGCCGTCCTGGCAGCAGAGGCGCCGTCGGGGAGCCGCCGTGTTTGAATCGCGGACGCATGGCCATGAGCAGAACCAAAAAAATGCATGTACAATGAAAACTGTAAAGGTCAGAAGCCTTTTACGCATTGTCCAACCCAAAGAAGCTTTTCTCATGGCAGAGACCAGCTAATACCGCACTAACTTACATGATCCCTAATGATTTCATTGCCCTCATCGTGAAGGTTCCAGCCAAAAGGCTCCTTCAAGACTGGCTTATTTAGACGACCTCGGCAAAGCCCAGCCACTTAACACTTCAGACCTAGGGCACCGCACGTTCTGCAAGCCGCTCAGTGCTGAGCTCCCACCACCATTGTCACAGGGCCCTCCCAGGCGCCCGCGCGGGGCAGTGGAGCCCCCCGCTGGGGCGTTACTGCTGGTAGCCGCGCTGGCTGCAGGTGCTGGGCAAGAGCGCAGCCATGTCGCACAGGGAGAGGGAAAGCAAAGGTCATAGTGGAAAAAGAAGGCAGAAACACACTAGGAAAAAAATAAAAAAACAGAGACAGCAAGGGGGAACAGCAGAGGAGGAAGGGGCAGGACACGTCTGCAGTGCGTGAGCGTACTGCACTGGAGCACAGGACAAGCCCCTGCACCTCAAGCAGGTGCAATTTCAGGCACATTCGTGGTTAGCCAGATGGATTTAATATCTCTGTTTTCTAACTCCTCCAGAAGGAAATGGGAGGTATCTCCTGGATCAGAGGAAGGATAAAAATAAAAAAAAAAAAAAAAAAAAAAAAAAAAAAGAGTTTAAAAGAGTTTCTGGCTTTGGATACGCTTGCAGAGTAAATGAAGGTATGCTTAAAGTCTGAGTTATGCTTTCCCTAAAATCTACCTAACTGCAGTATCACTACAGACAAACTTTGGTGCAAGCTAAAACCACCAATATACATCCCATGGTCTCACAGAATCATATAAAATCTCAGGGGAGGGAAGATGGAAAGGATATCTCATCTCATTCAGCCTCCTGCCCAAGGGTCTCCATCACTCCCCAGTGAAAACCCTGCCACCCAAGGCCTTTCCCCAGGCAGGTGCTAAACCAAAGCTTGCAAGGGTCCGAGCACAGCCCCTGTGGTCACAGGCACAGGGCGCTGCGCACGTGCACGAGCAGAGGCTGCTCTCGTGAAACGCGGCGCAGTCTCTCCGCTGTGCCTGAGCGCTGCCCACCTGCGGCCGCGCTGCCCTTCCCCGCAGTGTCCCGGCACCACCCTGAACAGCCCAGGCCCCAGGCCAGGCCTCAGCATCACTGCACCGCAGCGACAAGCTTCAGCACTGCTCCGCTCAGGAAAACGCTCCTTGTCAAGCCCTTTCCATGGCTGCAACCTCACCAGGAACTAACTCCCACAAGAACACGATGTGAAACGCCACCAAGTTTCACCAAGGGCAATCTGAGTCCGAAAACACCAATTAGCTAACGTTCCTAGGGAGCCCTTGGAGTTTGGGAACTTCTCAGCACAACACGGAGACATTCCTGAGACACAGCAACAACCAGAGGAGCCTGTGGGCCTGGGAGCAGAGGAGAAAGCCTGAAGCATTTCAGCAGAGGCACTTCATTTAAACTAGCAAGGTCATTAGCAGAACACCCCGCGCTCAGTCCAAGCCAAAGGAGAGTTTATGTACCCCTGAAAAATCCCAGGCTGCACGTCCCTGGATCAATGACTGCATTACTACAGGCTCTGCTATGGAAAAGCTAAAACTACGCCAAGGGCTCAGGGCCCATCTCCAACACACTGCGGAGGCCCCGCAAGGAAAACCCTTGCACGCAGCCCCGGCGCCGCGGTGGAGGGCCTGTGCCTGCACCCGCCACGCGACCGCTCTGGCCCCGGCGCCGCGGCTCTCCTGCCAGCGTGCGGGCAGCCGGCTCCGGAGGGCAGGCGAGGGGACATTCGGATGCTGGACTCCCACCCTGGTGCAACACCCGCCTTCCTGCTCGCAGCTGCTCCGCTTATCCCAGCGCGGCCGCCCAGGCCCAGGAGTGCTTCAGAGACATGCGAGCACGGACACACACGGATTCATTCCCCGTGCTGGCTGGCCGGAGGGCAACCCTGCTCCTTGGGTCAGGTCCAAACCCCAGCCTTGAGCTGCAAAGTCTCCCCTGGGCTTGGAGCTCTCTGTGGCTCTATTCCTGGTAGGCTGCACAATGTTTTCCTTTCACTGACATATTAAGCATATTGATACCTCGAACTTGCTGGTAAAACTGCATGAATACAGGAGGAACCCGCAGCCTTGGGACTGCAAATGCGAAGCAAGCTGCTCCTCGCGCCCTTTCACGGGCCAGGAACCCTCCTGCTGCCGGCAGCAGAGCTGGCTGCCCGCCCAGAAAGGAGCAACACCAGAACAGCAGCACTTCAGCCTCAGCAGAAGAGGGGGGCTGCTCGTTAATTAAAAACTACGACAGCGAGGGCAACAACAACAGCAAAACAAAGGGAAACAAGCAAATGAAGTGCCCCACACAGAAACAGTGAGTCACACTGTGCGCCGCTACAAAGGCACATTTCTTTATTTTGCATGACAACACTAAGTGTGTCTTTTTCCTTCTTGCCAGCCAGAGGCATAAAACCACTTGCAGCCCAACCTAAAGTCTTTGAAACGTAAACAGCTACAACTAAAATATACACCTCTGAAACATAAACACTCTGAAAAGTTCCGGTTATGCTTAAGAGTAAATCCAAGGCTTTAAACAGAATCACTTGCCATGCTCTTTAAATATCAACCTGCTGAACTAATACATCTGCAGTGCTGACAAGCAGATTTAAAATTTTTTTTTTTTTTTAAAAGATAAGAGCTTTAATCAAAATCCTACAAATTCTGAACACAAGGAAAATTATTTTCCCATTCAGGTTTTTCACCTATTCTCATTTACACTTATCTGCAACAAATCTCCAACGCTGCCTAGCACACACCAGCCTCCTCAGGAAATGCTGATGACCAAACACACAGCATCCTCAACCCCCACTCTGAATGTACTGCGAAGGATAACGAAGTTGTCCTGCCGAAGAACCGTTAGAGAACAACGTAATGCGGAGCACGTCCGAGGAGAGCCGTGGCGTGCTGCCCCTCAGCCGCGTGCCCGGCGGGCGCAGCTTTCGCCCGCCTGCACCATGGCGCTGCGCAAACCTCAGCGAGCGCTCTCCAAGCGCCAGGGACCTCGGCTGCTTTGTATTCTGCTAACAAAACGTAAGGTGAGTATTTCATACTGTTGAGTCAAGCAAGCAGTGATTGCTTGCTGTTACATAAGGCTTTTGAGTGCCAGGCGCTGCAAGCACAATATTTAATTAAATGATTCTAAATACCTGACTGAGGCACTGCTTGCAGTCTCCACTGTTATTATGAGGCAAATGAGCAACAGACTTTTTGTCAGTGCAAAGGGACTGACTGCATCATTTAAAGTCAAAAGGGCAAAACCAAGCAGAAAAAAACATCTAATTTTACTGAAAAAAAACTTATTACTGCGTACGACTAATAAAGTCTAGTCTTTGATAGATTTACCCCAAATACTTGATTTTGGGCAATGTTTGGAGGTTTCTTTATCAAAACAGTGAATGCACGTATATATGTGCTTTTCAGGACTTTTCCTGAGGCACTTATCTTCAGAAAAGTAAAGTAATCCACTGTGTTTCTTCAAATTGTTTTTATTTCATTTAGTGCTTGCAAGAGTAAGTTGCAAAATAATTTGGAAGGGCAAAGACATTCATAGTTGTTAAAATATTTTCCCTGAAGAGTTAGTAAAATGTAGCATAACACTAATAAAAAATTAAAACAAGTTCAGACTTGTTCAGAAGATAAGATAGTCTTTAATATCAAGAAATGGAGCCTTATGACTCTTTAAGGAATTCTCCTCCTTATTTCTTATTTTGAAAATATTTCTTCCTATACAACCTTAACACGCATACTTATTTTCACAAAAAAAACTCAAGCTCTGGGACCAAAGGTATGCCTGTGCACTTGGCCATAGAGACTTCAGCCTTTATATATGGCTGTGCCAGGAGAGGAGAAAAAAAAAAGGGGGGGGGGGAGGGGGGCAAGAGAACAAGGCCACAATTACAAATGTTTTTCCATTTAATTGTGGTACCTGAAAAAGCGCTTCCCCACCCCCCCCACCCCCAATAAACTAAACACAAAACAAGTCACAGACTGGGGAGCACAAGGACCCAGATAGTATAAGGCCACTAGGAGAGTGATTAGTGCCGGCACACGAGAGAATTAACCAACCGCTCTAGAGATTTCTGTGAGCATCACTGTAAAAGAGAAGTTCAGGAGAAATGTCAAAGACTAACATAGAAAGTGATGAATATTCACAGACACTCCCAAATCATGTCAGAAAGCAAAACACTATTTATTTGGAGACCTATGGCAATGGAAACAAGCAGCACAGATTTGTCAACAGAAGACAAACAACTGGTACTGAAATAGAAAAATAAACTGGCTTGGGCATCAGCTGTGAAGCTCTCCATAACGAAATTCAGCAGCTTGTTTGATGCAGTACTGAATGGGAAGCTACAGAGGAATACAGGAATATAGTATGCATAGGCCAGACTTGAGATGCCATGGAGAAAGTATCAGTATTTATTTAGATAAAACCTGCTACTGAAATTCTCCTCATTTCAGAATATGTAGCTCATTCATATTCAAAGTTATCTGCTTATAAAACATTTATCCTTTTAAGTAAAATATGCCATGTGAGGCCTCAGCCCATGAATCCATAACCGCTTTTAGCTGTTTGGCTTGGCAACAAAGCTGTGGCGACTGCTCAGCCAATGCCATAGGGTCACTGACACCAGAAGGTGCATGTGGGACCTCAGAGCCCGTCCCGTTCACCGCGCGATCACTCAGCTCTTTGTTAACTACAGACTGGTGCGCACTTGGAGCGAAATAAATATAGCAACAGGGGCAACCCAAGACAAGCTCGAGGGTGTCACTTAAGACAACAGTAAGATAAAAATCTTGCACGCAGTATTTCCAGACTAGAACCAGTGTCAGAGCCGTGCAGAATGGACTGGGACGAGAGCAACTGCCGTCGTAGCAGAGCTCAGGGGTTGCCAACCCACACACACATGCCCTAGTGTTACACATGGAGAGGAAAAGGTGTATGGTAAAAATGCCAAGAAGAGTCAGCAAATGGGAACACAAGAGATTCTGAAACAGAGTGCTGGTTACTAGGAACTGCCCTAGGCTCCCAGGGTGACTGACAGGGCAGGAGAAATAACAGACTGACAAGGAGCAGTTCCCGGGAATTAGGCTGCTGCTTAGTGCTGGTCTAAAGATGAAGAGACAGAGATTATCCTGGCTTTACGTTTCCCCAATCTTCAACACTAAAGCAAAGATGACTTATTAGAGTGAATCACTGAGTCTTTAATGAGTATTTACAGTCACTT